>UESW01002902.1:0-29193 GCA_900491605.1 Calamus simplicifolius
GTCCTTGGAAGTGACCTAAGAATTTTACGCACAAGTTCAGAATTAGTATAAGTCTTACCAAGACTTTTCAAGACCATTTACAATATCAGTGAATCTGTGTACATGCATGTATAGTTTCAGTTTGTTCCATGCTAAATAGTTCATATTTATGAACCAAAATATTAATTTTTGATTCTTTACTTGATTAGTACCCTCATGGGTAACTTCTAATCTATCCCAAATTTCTTTTGCGGAATACATGTAGAAATTCGATTAAATTCATTTGCATCCAATGAACAATACAAAACATTCATGGCTTTAGCATTGAGCTGAGCCAACTTCTTATCATGTTCATTCCATTCCGTTTCGGGTTTAGGAACAATCACCATCAATCTAATGTGTGGGTGTGTGGACCATTAACTATGATTCCCCATAAGTCATAGTCAAGTGCTTGAATAAAAATCTTCATCCTAGCTTTCCAATATGAATTAGTTCCATTAAATAAAGGAGGTCGATTAGTGGATTGACCTTCTAAATAAGATCCAGCTTGAGCTGCCATTTGGATCTTTAGCTCTTGATCGTGATCAAATCAAATGAGCACTTGCTCTGATACCAATTGTTGGCCCAGATGGCAACCCAAGAGGGGGGTGAATTGGGTTCTTTAAAAATTTAACCTTTTAAAACTTAAAACCAAATTTCACAAGATTAAGTGCAGGAAAATATTAAAGCACAAAGAGAGAGAGAGAGACAAACACGGCAAACACAAGATTTTATAGTGGTTCGGTGTATCCAACACCTACGTCCACTCCCAAGTACCACTTGGGTCCACACTATAATCTACTAGATTACAGCCGAGTTGTTTTACAAGCTCACAACTCAAAACTTGTTGTTTCCCATGGGATCACAACGAACCCAGCTGGTTTTTCGGGCTCACCAGCACAAAACCCAAACCCAAGCTAATCTAGCTTGACCCGAGGTATACTACCTCCACTAATTCAATCCCCCTGATTGAACTAGCAAACACAAAATGAATAGAGTTTACAATAAAAAAGCTCCTCAAATGAGCAAATATTCAATATAAATAAACAAGGTTAGAAAAGCCTGTTTGAAGCAGAGTTGATTTGAGCTTTTCTTCTTCTTCTTTTCCTCTTCTCTTTGAGATGTTGAATCAGGCCTCAGCTCGGATTCTTCACAAAGATTGCAGATGAGAAGTTGGGAAAATCAGGGCTTTTGCTCTCTTTTTCTTCACTTGAGAAATCCTCCGATTTTGAACTTGAATGCCTTGGATTTCTCTTTGAGCTTTCTGGAGTTGATGGATTTGAACTTTGACTCTTTCCTCTTTGATTTCTTGCTCAAGACTTCTGGATTTTTCAATTTGTTTTCTCTCTATTTTTTTTCTCTTTTTTTTAAACGGACGGTCTCCCTTTTATAGATTCTCCTTAATCCATGATTAGGTGAAAAACTAGCCGTTATTTCTGTCCTTGGATTCCTCCTACACACAAGAAAAGTAGCCGTTAGAGATTAGGTGAGAAAATATTACCGTTGGAGGCCGTTCTGACATTTTGAAAATCCGTTCCTGACAGGTTGGAGTCGGCTCCAACTTTTCAGGTGTCGGCTCCAAGTCGAGTATCCAAAAATAGAAAGTAAAAGTTCGTTGAGGAGTCGGCTCCGAAAAAGTTGAGTGTCGACTCGCCGCTTTCGGGTGTCGACTCCGCACTCCATAAGGTGTCGCTCCAGAAATGCTCAAGAAAACACACTCTCTGTACTCAGTTAGAGTCGGCTCCAGAGACTGTAAGTGTCGGCTCCCGAAATCTAGGTGTCGGCTCCCAAAAACTTGGTGTCGACTCAAACTGAAAAGAATGCTCTTTTCGGTGTCTCAGGTTGGAGTCGGCTCCGAAACTCTGGGTGTCGACTCCAGACCATGCCAAAAATCAGGAAAACATCTGATCCGCCATGGGGTCGGCTCCAGACCATCTAGGTGTCGACTCCAGGCTCTGAATTTTGAAAAATACTTCTGGCATTTGATTGAAAACAGGTTCTTTATACATTTTGATTGATCAAATATTTTTAATGCCTGAAACCCTTGTTAAAACATAATGGATATACTCATTGTTGGAATTTATTCTAAAGCCAATCATTTGATTATTGTGCTAATGTAAATTGTATATAAATTGATATATTAATAAAAGTTATTTGGCAGTTTATTCATTACAAGAACATCTTCTTAATACTCCTGATTATAATGAAGCCCTTAGGATCTTCCTTCACGATAAAGGAGGATTTATCTTTGAAGGTCAAAAAGGTTTGCGACCAATGATATACTATGACAGGGCCATAGTACTATCAATTATAGGACGTTGTATATCATATTTGTTGGTTGTCCTCTTAACCAAGGAGTGTAGAGACACTGGTATGACATACAGGTGAAAGTGTAGGAGTACATTTCACCGAACGTGACTCATTTTCGGATACTCTACTGTCAAGAGTTAATCCGAGAAGATATAGGTATAAGTATCCTTCAGACCTGAAGATCACAACCAGTGGCTTACAAGCAACTCATTGTACTTAGGTGCCGGACCACCTGGATTTCTAATCCAGCTACGAAAGGTTACTGGGTGCAGTCAAGTACTTGTGGTAGTCAGTTGTGGATCAAGATGGAATTTGACCTATCCCATTAAAAGGAGAAATGCTTGTGTTTCAATTTAGCAAGACCTTGGCCAAGGCACTTCATGTGAAAGTCACATGATCACTAAAATTGAAATCACTTTATGGATTTGCTATTTAGAGTTGACAGGCTCTTAAGCCATCCTTAGCATTTGTGGTCAAGAGGATGAATTATACGGTAACTGTTTCTTAGGGTTCTTGGAGTTTGCTCGGCAACTCTTCGACCTATCCGGACGTCGGGTTCCATTGCTAGATGGGCACATCGATTAGTATAGAAAGTTGTTTCTATGCTACCGGCTTAGGTTCGAACCTAGAGAGTCACACGCATAGAAGTTTTCTAGGATGATCTGTTTGCTGATCAACGATTGAGAATCGTATATGATTTAATTAATCAATTTGATTGATTGAATTATCTCAATTGGGTTAAGTACAATTGAATAAGATTCAATTTGGTTTAAGTCTATTAGAAGGACTAGTCAATTTCAAATATTGATTTGAAATTAGACTTGATTTGGATTTAAATAGATTCAGGACTAGCCAAATTTGATTTGGGCTAGGACCATGATCTATGTGGGTTCAGTCCAATAAATTCAGATTAGCTTAAACCAAAACTAAACCCAAACCTCTCGCATAAGTCTGAGAGATTAAATTCATATAGAATTTAATGTCTTGCATTAATCTTCTCCTAACAATTTTCAGAATTCGAATAAATGCGCCTCTTTGTATTATTTACTCGGGACGACTCTTTGGTTTTTTACCGAACGTCGGAATTAACCAAGCGCCATGTCTCTTTGGTTTTCGCCAAGCGGTGGAATTCTAAATGTTAGAATTTAATAGGAATTCTAAATGTTAGAATTTAATGGGCTGGCTAAAAAGAGACTATAAATAGAGGACATCCCTCACCAGATTACACAAAGAGAAAAACAACACACGATATATCGTGAATTGATTTTTCTAAAGAATTAGAATAGAAAATCCTGGTGATTCTGGTGCTAACGGAAGTGTGGAGGATCCTAGAAGAAGATTCAAGTGGAAGGATTCAAGATCAGCAAAGTTATTTTCCGCGAGCTAGCACTCCCAAAATTGATCATTCGGGGCTTCGCGTGGACGATACTAGAGGCCGGACGATTGAACGGCTGCAGAGCATAAAAGGATTTACCAATTCTTTAAGGTAAGTGATATGATCCCTAGATCTTAAGGCATGCTTCAAGATAAGAAGTATGACTTCTTCTTGAAGATCAAGATATGATCTTGATAGTTTTATTTATATGCATATTTTGGATCAATCGATCCTATATACAAGGCAAAGATATGATCTTGATGCATGTTAGATAGATTAGTATGTAATCTTTAAATTTCCGCATTGATAATTGTTATCAATTTTTTAAAACATGCATGCCTCGGAGATTGTTTCTCCCTTCAAATGGTATCAGAGCCATGGTTTCGTATTGATCTAATTTATTGCATGTAAATTAATGCTCCTATTAATTGTGTAATCAAGGCTAAAACAAATCACAGGTCTAGATGGATTGAAAATCCAAATTACCCATTCAACGAGGTATTCTGTGACATATTGCCGTGATAATTTAAATTGATCTTTGGCTTCAAAACACTGATTACACACACTCTCAAAATATGTTTTATATTTGATACATATTGATGTTGTATAAAAACATGATATTTGCATGTTTAGTATAAAACATAGATATGATATATGATGGCATGATGTCTATGTTATGAAACATACAAATATTTATGAGAGTCTAATTTGAATGTCAAATGTTAATTCATAATCTCTTTAGATATGATCTAAATATAGGAATTATGAGTAGTAACATAATACATGTGATGCTTGATTGAAATATATGACATGTAAACATGAAATATATTTAATCCTTTGGGTTAGCTAAATCGGGTCCATAAAGGGTTAGACCCTAAGGTTTAAATCAACTGGACTATAAGAGTATTTGATCAAATCTAATTAGATTAGGTTAAGAATGCTCTAAATCAAACAATAGTTGTAGTTGATCATGTCCTTCTCTTTGATTAAACCAAATGGAAGTAGATTAGGCTCCGTGGTTGAGCATGAATCTCTTAGATGGTCAAATCAGAATTGGTTAACCATATGATGTCAAGGTGAGTTGGCAAGTTGCTCTAGGATCAACGATCGAATGGTTTTTAATTGGGAGCTACTCGTATTGATGCGTCTTTAACGAGTTAATGGCATATCCCTCCCATCGATCTCACTCACCTGGTCAATGTGGTGAACCATTTATGATTCAGATCATTTACCTGATTCGGTTGACCATGCCTGTAAGGAAATCAGTCTGACTGATTTAGGTGCCACTTAACCTGACTTAATCTTGTTTCATTCTACCGATTTCATAGATTCAGTGGGAGAACTTGATTAGTCAATTTATCTTCATATTATTAAAATCCTCTAAAATTATTAGGTCCTTAAAATGAAATAGTTATATGATAACTAGATCATAGCCTCCCATTAAGGTGGGTGATAATGAGTCCGATGTCTTGATAATCATTGGAGGCACTCCATGCCTGGTGCTTGTCAACCATCGGAATTATCATTCATTATATGATAAGTCAGCGTAACTATTAAATAGACAGTCAGGTGAGCCGAGCTTCACTCGGGCTTGGTTGTCTATTGATAGGTTACACTGATTATATCATTTAATGGTTGGACCTAACCAGAACTTTCAGTGGAGGCACTTCATGCCTGCTGAAGAGGTATATGGGGCAAAACTGAACACTAAGAATTGTTTGGGGAAACAATTGGTTTTGAACCTACTCTTAGATGCATATGGGTTAGCCAAGCTTCACTTGGGCCTGTATGTAGTTTATGTAGATCTTAGTGCCCGCTAAAGAATTAAGAATAATTCTTCGAATTGGGGTGTAGAGGCTGCCAATTTGAACAAAATAGTGGGAGAATCTTTAGACTAAAGTCCAAGTCTTTAGACTGAATCAATTTATATACTAATAAACTTTAGTTTTTCCTTATGCAGAACATGGCCACTAATTTATCATTAAGGTCCCTATTGGATAGTGACAAGTTGAATGGTTCCAATTTCAATAGCTGGTTCAGAAAACTTAAGATCGTCCTTGAGCATGAGAGGATTCTATATATTCTGAATAATCCTGCACCAAAGATACCTGATGCAAACACCCAAAGTTCTGAGAGAGACACTTATCAGAAGTGGCTCAATGATAGAACTAGCGTGCGTTGTATCATGCTAGCAGCAATGAACGATGAATTCGGTCGCCGGTTCGAGAATGCTCAGCCAGAAGAAATCATTCAAGCGTTGAATGAATCTTTCGGCACACCCGACGATGTTGAAAGGCACAAGACTAGTTGTGCTATTTTCAATGCTCGAATGAGGGATGGATCTCCTGTCACTGATCATGTATTGTACATGATCGAGAAGATAGAACTCCTAAGCAAGCTCGGCTTTCCCTTACATGAGCAGTTGGGAAAAGATGCGATCCTGAATTCCTTGCCTCCATCCTTCCGACCTTTCCTTACTCATTTTCGAATGACAAAGCCTGCAGTCAACTACCACGGTTTGTTGGGGTTGTTACAGAACTTTGAGAAGGATAACCAGCTCTCTAAGGGTTTGGTTAATGTGGTTGAAGGATCTAAGGTAGGGCGTAAACCCTTTGGGAAAGGGAAGAAGAAAAGAATAATAAAAGGTGCAACATGCTAGGACATCTATAAGGGGTCAGATGCAGAAGAAGAAAGTTGATAAAAGTCAAGCTGAATGCTTTCACTGCAAGATGCAAGGGCACTGGAAGAGGAACTGTCCTCTTTACATTGCCACACTTGATCAAAACAGGCCAAAGAAGAAAAAGGAGCAAGATGTTGCTCAACAAGGTATTTATATGATAACACCTTGTAATTTTTCTGTATATGATAATCAGACCTGGGTATTGGATACCGGGAGTCCTTTTAACATTTGCAATTCATTGCAGGGACTACAGGTCACCAGAAGATTTGAGGACAATGAAAGATTCCTTAATGTCGGCGATGGAAGATTAGTTCCAGTTCTGGCATTAGGAGTTCTTGAAATAGTTTTCAATAGAAATGTCATTATACTAAATGATTGTCATTTTTGCCCAACGTTCTTGTTGAACGTAATTTCTGTAGGCCTTCTGGCCAAAAGTCATTATGAAATTTCAATAAAGGATGTTACTTTGAATATCATTATGAATGGAGTCACTGTAATGACTGGGCATTTATCTAATGGCATTTATATATTATCACAGCCTGTGAATGTAGTGTACAATTCAAGTAAGCGCCCTAGAACAACTGATGTCACAGACATTTATCTTTGGCACCATCGGCTGGGTCATATCAATAAGAACAGATTAAACAGGTTAACTCAGGAGGGCATCCTTCGAGTTGATGATTGTGAATCATTAACTACCTATGAATCCTGTCTTCTTGGTAAAATGACCAAGTCATCTTTTACTGGAAAAGGTGAAAGAGCCAAAGAGCTATTGAGTCTAGTACATACTGATGTATGTGGACCAATGAGCACTTGTGCCAAAGGTGGATATTACTACTTCATTACTTTTACAGACGACCTTTCTAGGTTGGTTATGTCTATCTTATGAGACATAAATCTGAGTCGTTTGAAATGTTCAAACTATATCATAAAGAAGTAGAAAAACAAACAGGAAAATGTATTAAGACCCTTCGATCAGATCGAGGAGGCGAATACCTTTCCAATGAATTTGTGACATATTTAAGAGAGAATGGGATTCTCTCCCAATGGACTCCTCCTGGAACACCGCAGCATAACGGTGTGTCGGAAAGAAGGAATCGAACTCTGTTAGACATGGTTCGGTCCATGATGGGTTTTGCAAGCTTGCCAATATCATTTTGGGATACGCATTAGAATCAGCTTGTCATATTCTTAATAAGGTTCCAAGTAAGTCTGTTTCTAAAACTCCATATGAGATGTGGTATGGACATAAACCGGTTACACTACAAGGGGGAAAAATTGCGACGCCCAAATGCATCGCAATTGCATCGCTAAACATGCTATTGCAACGCAATAGCGACGCAATGACGGCGTCGCTCAGATGTCCGTCGCAATATCCATTTATCGCAATTGCGTCGCAATATTGCGACTCTCTGCGACGCAATGCGTCGCAATATTGCGACGCATCCAAATGCGTCGCTAAATTTAAAACTAATTTTTAATATTTAAATTATTATTAAATATTGCGACGCATTCAATTGCGTCGCAATATTGCGACGCATTAGTTGCATCGCAATATTTAATAATAATATTTTTGATATAATAGCGACGCAATTTGAGTCGCTAATGCATCGCAAATAAATTTTTTTTTAAAATATTGCGACGCAAGGTCATTGCGTCGCAATATTTATTAAAAATATTTTAGATATAATAGCGACGCAATTTGAGTCGCTAATGCGTCGCTATTAAATTTTTTTTAAATTATTGCGATGCCAGGTCATTGCGTCAATATTTAATAATAATATTTTAAAAATATTAGCGATGCAATT
Organism: Calamus simplicifolius; assembly: GCA_900491605.1. NCBI lineage: Eukaryota > Viridiplantae > Streptophyta > Magnoliopsida > Arecales > Arecaceae > Calamus > Calamus simplicifolius. The sequence goes on from UESW01002902.1 coordinate 8,192, forward strand.
TAGTCGCTAATGCATCGCAAATTAAATTTTTTTAAAAATATAAAATATTAAAAATTAAAACGGTTAATACAATTTCGTTAAATTAAATATTGATAGAAACATTCTTCACTCATATTGATCCAAACAATAATCAATTTCCAAAAATAATTCATATATTAAAATTTTGAAGTTTTCATGTACAACATAAAAAAGAAAAAAAAAATACATCAAGAATCTGAGCGATCACGTGGAGGCTGGAGACTCTGCGACAAGCGGCTAACCATATCCTGCAAATGATGCATCTCATCTCGCATGTCTGCAAGCTCCTGATCCCGGCCTCGCATACGCTGCTCAAATCTGCTCGACCTCCTGCCGAACCTCCTCGAACCTCCTCTCCAATAGATCTCCGAAGGTCGTCTAAACGCTCGGAGGAATATCACCAGAAAATCGCGAGCTGGAGGCCTGATGGGGAAAATATGTAGAAGCTCTAGTGCCCAGACCATAGACCCTGCGGTCTCGTGGCTGGGCACCAACAGCCTCCAAAAACACACCGACTCTCCTCTGCTGAGAGTTCGACGGGCGTCTCCCCATCAGTAGAGTCGACCTGCGATGCCTGGGAGCGAAGCTCCTCGACTCGTGTCTTTAAATTATGAAATCAACAATAAATGAGTTAATAAATTTCTTGAAATAAAATTTTAGAAATTAAACAGATACTACATAAATCTAATTTCTTACCGCAACCTCCCGTGATCGCGTGTCGACCCAGGAACCGTCCCTCCTGGTGTGTGTCGCCCTGAATAGACGAAACTCACCAGGATCTCCGCCCTCCTGCTCAGACTATAACAATAAAAAAATTTATATACAAATATTTGTAAATAACTAAATAGTAATTAAAATATTTATGTTTTCTTACCATACGCCGTCTGTGCTCCTGAATCGAAATGGAGCCCGAAGTATGGCGGGAGAGACCCGTGCCAGGACCGCCCTTCTCAGATCGGCGGTTCGTGCTGGCTGATGCGGACCTCCTGCGCCAGCCATCGGACTGCCAGGCCTGCTGCCACTCGTGCCAAATACCCTCTGGCACATGCGCAGGACGCTGACCCGATGACCTCCAACGATGAAGCATGTCGGAGTATCGGCGTCCCGTCAGAGCCTCCCATGCTGCCCTAATGGCATCATGGCTGGCAGGGTCCCACGTAAACTTTTTCTGCATTAAAATAAACAGTTAGTTTCAGAATTTATTAAGATTAAGAAATTTTATATCAGTGATAAATTGTATTTAATAAGTTTACCTGAAACTCAGAAAAATAAAACTCCCTCGTGGCTGGAGATACGTGGCGCCAATCGTAGCCACTGGGATCTGCACGCCTCTGAAATACGGCGCTGATGTGGCTGGATACATGATGCTGCTCAATAAATCTGTTAAAAAAATGCATGTTTATAAGTAATTGACTTAAAAACATAAACATATATTTTTAATTAGTATATACTTACAGCCCATGAGCATCAAGTCGAAGTACGGTGCGGCCGATGGTGGAAGAACTCTCGGAGGTATGTGCCGATCGGCTGGATGGTAATAGGATACTGCTGGAGAGATCGAAGGCTGTGCGATGCTGGAGATCCGAACTCTCCATCTCCAAAGCTCATGTGATCTGATGCAGCAGGGCTACGTCCCTGCTCACTCCGTCTGTCGTCGGTAGATCTACCTCTGCCCGTCATACTGAAAATACTAAAGATTCATGCAATTAAATTACGATTAATGATTGACTATGTAAAAATTTAACACTTATAAAATAAAGTTAAATTTAAAAAAACCTCTATGTTTAATCGGTGTCATTTGTTTCGTGAAATGTTGGTTCAACATCCGATGCCGTATCGGACTGCGATTCAGTTTCATTATCATCGGAAGGAAACCGAACATTTGCATCCGCAATTTCTTGGACTCACCATTTGGATCTCTAAGTGATGTTTCAGGAGCCCTTGTGTCGTCCTCAATTGCATGCATTTCCATCTCATCCTCTTGAAATGCAGGGCACTCGGCTGATTGACTTGATGAACTCTCCTCTAATAAGATTGTTGAACGTGGGACGATTTTAGAAACAGCCCACCAATCTCGCTTGTCGTTGCGCAAACTTGGATATCCGCAGTAAAACACTTGCTGAGCTTGGGATGCAAGGATGAATGGGTCATATTTCTGCAATCTTCGTCGATGGTTCACTTCAACCAAATTGTAGTCGTTATGAACCCTTTTGCCCACAGGAACTGTCGGATCGAACCAATCGCAACGAAACAATACGGTTCGTTTCATAGGCCAACCGGGATATTCAACTTCAACCACCTCTACTAACTTTCCTGTAATAATCCTGCATATTTGCTCCAACACTTTCTCCTTTAACACACACGCCCCAGTTCTGCGTGCCTCTTGAAGCTGCTAATCGTTCAATCTAAAATTTGTACCCATTAACAAAATAGCCAGTAGAGGTTGTTACGGTCTTCAATGGCCATTGCGATAGACATTTAATGAAAATATTATCGGTTGGGACCATGGACCGTTTACCTATAAATTAATAAGCTATTCACAACCAATTCAAAAAATTAAAGCCATTACTGAAATTGATTGAGTGATACTACTCACAAATTCATAAAACCAGTAAGCGAACTCCGTTTCTAACTTCTGTCCAATTGCAACTTGACTGATGTCGGGATTCATCTGTCGTTGTCTATCACAATACATCCTTATGGGATGATAAGGATTAAAACTGATGTTAGCAATTAAATATTGTGGTATATTGTAATTTAAATTAGAAGTTCCAATTAAGCATTGAAGTATACACTTACTCAATATATGGATCGACTTCTCTACAGTTCATTAGGATATAATAATGTGCTGTATTATACTCCATATCGCTAAGATTTCTTGACTTCTGCCCCCAAATGAATGGCCGATACCTTTAAAAATTGATATTCTACCGTCATTAGGTTCTCCTTCGTCCACACATACGTCATCGTTACGACCAAGATTTCGGCTCCTCGTGTGGACGTGACCCTCAAAGTAATGCGAGGCAAAAGCTGAAACTTCTTCGACCAAGTGTGCATTGCATATAGAACCTTCAACCCTTGCCTTATTACGCACATTATTTTTTAACTTCTTAAGGTACCTATATGTAAAGTTGAGACAAAAAATTAACCAATTTTCTTGCAATGAAATAATATTTGAAATGTCAATATGTCTTAATGATGTATATATTTACCTCTCGAAAGGATACATCCAGCAATACTGCACGGGACCAGCTATGCTCGCTTCGTATGGCAAGTGAACCGGTAAATGCTCCATTGAGTCAAAAAAATTGGAAGGAAATATTCGCTCCAGCTTGCATAAAATAATTGGAATTTCCTCCTCAAGCCTTGCCATGGATGCAGAAGTAATGACTGTGGCAGACAACTCCTTGAAGAACAAGCTTAGCTCTGTCAATGCCTTCCAGACATGTTGTGGAAGCAACTCACGAAAAGCTATAGGCAATAACCGTTGCATGAAAGCATGATAGTCATGACTCTTCATGCCGAACAACTTGAGCTTATGCATGTCCACACACCTATCGATATTTGAGGCATAACCATCTGAAATTTTAACCCTCTAACCCAGTTACATAAAACTTCTCGTGAATTTCTGTCAAGAGTGTAACAGGCTTTAGGATAGGTCCCGTCGGTACTCCTCCTCAAATCACCTCTTCTGCAATACTGATTAAGTTCTTCTCTAGACTTTGCAGTGTCTTTTATTTTTCCCAGGATGTTTAGCACCGTGTTAAATATGTTATCAAAGAAATTTTTCTCGATATGCATAACATCCAAGTTATGCTAGATGAGATTTGTGCTCCAATAAGGCAAATCCCAAAATATACTCTGCTTCTTCCAGTTTTGTTCTTTACATATACGGCCATTTATTCTATCTGCATCTGGTTCCCAAGCATACCTCAACCCTAAATGCTCTATAGTATCAAATATATCCGTGCCAGACCTAACCGGTTCGGCAAATTTTGTGACTGCTTTGTTCTTCCGGAAGGCGACTAAGTTACGCCTGTAAGGATGATTTGGGGGCAAGAACTTCCTATGATTATCAAACTATGATTGCTTACCACTTTTCTGCAATGTAAATGCATCCAAATCATACATGCAATGAGGGCATGCCAGACGTCCAGCAGTGCTCCAACCAGACAACATTGCATATGCCGGGAAGTCACTTATTATCCACATCAAAGCAACTCTCATGATGAAATTCTGTTTCATAGAAATATCGTAGGCTACGACTCCTGTTTCCCACAACATTTTCAATTCGGCCACCAATGGTTGCAAGAAGACATCAATCTTTTCCTTTGGATTTGATGGTCCTGGAACCAAAACTGTCAAAAACATTGCAGTCTCTTTCATGCACTTCCATGGAGGAAGGTTATATATAGTCAGTATCACAGGCCAACATGAATACTGTTGCCCCGCTTGACCGAATGGTTGGAAGCCATCGGTACAAAGATCTAATCTGACATTCCTTATATCTTCAGCGAAATCAGGATGATTATTATTGAAATGCTTTCAAGCTTTTGAATCTGATGGATGCCGCATTTCATCCTCTTTAGATTCATGTTCGGCATGCCATCTCATATCAGCAGCTGTAGCCTCAGATCTGTATAATCTCTACAGGCGTGGAGTCAGAGGAAAGTAATGCATCCTCTTGTAAGGAACACTTTTCCTCCTACTTGTACTAGCTCCCCCTTCACCATTTTTGTACCTCGATTGCTCATAAATCTTACACCATCTCAGCTCCAAGTCTTCACCCCAATATATCATACAACTGTTCAAGCAACAATCGATCTTATTAACCGGGAGCCCAAGCCCATGCAACAACTTCTTCGTTGAGTAAAAACTGTCTGCTACAACATTATCATTTGGCAAAATTTCCTTGATTAACCTAGCTACAGAATTAAATGCTTTTCTGATAATCGATGTTCTGCCTTAATATTCAGCAACGAGCAGCCGTCGACAACTGTGAATGACCCTCACACCAGGATACAATTCTTGATTTGCAGCACGCAATATATCATAAAATTGCTGTGCATCTGGATTTGGTTCTTCCATAAATGTATTCTGATTGAATTCATTACCCGATGCATTCATCACCATTTCTTCATATGTGTTTAGATTCACAAATGGTTCATCAACTGGAATTGACACTTGTTGGCTTGTAACAACGACTGAAATTTCCTCTGGTTCACCATGATAGTACCAAACATCGTAATCAGGAACAAACCCCTTTTTACACAGATGCACCTTAACAGTATCGATATCTCTGTAGGCTTTATTATGACACATGTGATAGTTGCATGGGCACCTAATCCTAGGCCCATCCATCCATTCAGGTTGGCTATATGCAAATGCGATAAATTCTTCCAATCCATTCAAAAAATCTGGATTAAGCAAGCCATCTTTTATCCTTGCATACATCCACGAGCGAGCCCCGCTCATTTTTGACCGACTTATACAATTTCTGGTAAACCATTTAAGGAAACCACATTATAAAACTATATTAGCATTACTAAATATATAACTAAATTATTTCTTTTACACAACTTAGGTTAATAATAAACATTTAAATAATTTATAACTGAACCAATTTTTTTTAGACAACTATCCTTGGCGTGCTAGCAAGGACCGAGGCAAAGGTTCATGCCAGGCTAATGCTAGGGCTTGAGTTCGGGTCGGGCCACAAGGTGGTCCGTTTAATCATGAGACTTCACAAGCATTCAAGTGTCCTAAGTTAATTCTACCTTCACTCCATGTCTAAAAGGTAAGGCCCTATCCCATTCAAGAATTTTTTTTGTGATATGTTATTCTGCTATTAATTATCATCGATCGGTTACGTTGAAATTTCGGCAACATTTCTCCATATGTTCTCCTAAATATGTGGCATATAAGGCACACTAGGAGAACGTATGAGGAAATACAAACCGCAATCTCACTCAACAATGATTAATAGCAGACTAACATATCGCAAAAAAATTCCCAAACTGTCCACCAGGATAATTTGAGAATTTGCAAGACTAAGGCTTACAAATTCTCAAACGGGTCTAAAGGTTATAGTGCTGTGATTAATAATATGAAAGTCCGAAGACAATCGAACTTATGCTTGTTATTCTTAACTTCTTGTCAATTATACATATATAGGAATAGTGTTCTATAAATATAGTCACTGACTTCTTAATATTATTGCATCCAATACAAATGTTTGTGAAGACTAAAATATAAATCATTAAAACTACTAATTTGTTGCTGCAAATTAAATAATAATACAACAAGACTTTCTATTTAGCATTACATAATTTAATGCATCATTCAATTTAAAATAGAATGTAAATAATCAAGACATAACAATTGTAAATAACTACAAATGCACAAATATTATTGCATAAACATTGTGCTTAAATTAATTATTGCATAAACATTCTGCAAATTAAATAATAATACAACAAGACTTTCTATTTAGCATTACAAATATTATTGCATAATCAAGACATAACAATCAGTCTATCCAATCCATGATCCCGACTAATGACATAAATTAATTAATTTATAACTAATCTAATAAAAAATTAGATTAGTGGTCACATTTTTTTAAATATTTTTCATCAAATTATTTAAAAATATTTTTAATAATAATAAAATATAATAGAATCTAAATTTTTATTTAATTTTTTTTCATGAGTCTTAAAAAAATTTTTGAAGGGTCCAGGGGGTCGGAAAACCCCCTAGCTGTTACTTTTTTAAAAAAATTAAGTTACCCATGTTTTAAAAATATATTTATAATTTTTTATATTATCATCAAATTATTTGAAAATAATTTTAAAAATAATAAAATATGATAGAATCTAATTTTTTTGTTAATTTTTTTATGAGTATTAATTTTTTTTTAATTGAAGGGGCAGGGTGTGGGGGAAAAGCCCCCTAGCTATTACCTTTTTATTTTTATTTTTTTTGTCTTGCCACCATGGCCGGAGAAGACGAACGGAAGGGGGGGAACCCCCCTAACTATTTTTTGTTTTTTTTTTTTTTTGCGATGGCCTAGCCACCGTGGCCAGGCCACGGTCGGCCACGGCAGCGGCCGTGGCCAGAGAGGACGAACGGGAGGGGGGGTGGGGAAAACCCCCCCCCCTCCCCATTAATATTTTTTGTTTCGGTGGCCTGCCGGCCACGGCAGTGGCCGTGGCCAAAGAAGACGAAGGGGGGGTGGGGAAAACCCCTCCCAAACTGTCAATATTTTTTTTGGTGGCTTGGCCACCGTGGCTAGGCCACGGCCGGCCACGGCAGCGGTCGTGACTGGAGAAGATGGCCATGGCAGCGGCCGTGGCCGCAGAAGATGGCCACGACCGTGGCCGGAGAAGACGAAGGGGGGGTCGGAAAACCACCCCCCCCTCCCCCCCGCAAACAGAAATTTTTTTTGTGTGTGTGGCCTGGCCACCGTGGCCAGGCCATGGCACCGGCCGTGGCCAGAGAAGAGGGCCACGGCCGTGGCCGTGGCCGTAGAAGATGAAGGGGGGTGGGGAAAACCCCCCCAAACTGTCAATTTTATTTTTTTGGTGGCCTGGCCACCGTGGCCAGGCCACAGCCGACCACGGCAGAGGCCATGGCCGGAGAAGACCGCCACGGTAGAGGCCGTGGCTGGAGAAGACCGCCACGGCAGCAGCCGTGGCCAGAGAAGACGAAGGGGGGGGGGTCGGGAAAACCCCCTCCAAATAGAATTTTTTTGTGTGGCCTGGCCACCGTGGCCAGGCCACGGCCGGCCACGGCACCGGCCATGGCCGGAGAAGAGGGTCACGGCAGCGACCATGGCCGGAGAAGAAGGCCACGGCCGGTGCCGTGGCCGGACCCTTTTTTTTTTTAAAAAAAAGGAGAATGGGCTTACTTCGGTCGCGAGGGGACGCCGCCGGAGTGGGGGGAGATTCTGTCGGGAGAGAAGATGGGGGCAGCTGGAGGAGCGGACGAACGGCAGCGGCGGGGGGGGGGGGCGGCCCGACCAAGCTTAATAGTGGTGATTAGCGATGTAATATTTGCGTCGCTAATCACTTGCTATTTTTTTTATTTTTGTTATGGATTAGTGACGCAACAATGCGTCGCAAATCCATCGCAATTTTTTCTTTTTTATTTTTTTATGCAAAACTTAGCGACGCAACTAATTGCATCGCTAATGAGTCGCTAACTTGGCGCCAATGTCTGGCAGGAAAATAATTTTTATTTTCTAGGAAATTGCATCGCAAATACATTGCAATATTTTTTTAATATTAATAATGGCTAAAAGTTATATTTTTTGAAAAATAATTGACACATTTATTGCATCGCAATATTTTTTTAATTTTTTTATTACATTTAAATTTCTTAAAAACATTGCGACGCAATAAATACATCGCAATACTAAAATTTGTTTTCTCTTGGGAAATAATTTTTATTTTCTAGGAAATTACGTCGCAAATGCATCGCAATATTTTTAAATATTTATAAAAAATTATATTTTCTAAAAATAATTGCGACGCATATATTGCGTCGCAAGTTTTTTATAAAATTTTTATATTAAATTTATATTTCTTAAAAAAATTGTGATGCAACAAATGCGACGCAATATTAAAAATTATTTTCTCTTGGGAAATAATTTTTATTTTCTAGGAAATTGCATCGCAAATGCATTGCAATATTTTTTAAATATTTATAAAAAATTATATTTTTTGAAAATAATTGCGATGCATATATTGCGTCGCAAGTTTTTTATAAAATTTTTATATTACATTTATATTTCTTAAAAACATTGCGACACAACAAGTGCGTCGCAATATTAAAATTATTTTTTTTAGGAAAATTATTTTTATTTCCTAGGAAATTGCATCGTAAATGCATCGCAATATTTTTAATATATTTATAACTGATAAAATTATATTTTCTAAAAATAATTGCGACGCATAAATTGCATCGCATATTTTTTTAAAATTTTTTTCTTACATTTATTTTTCTTTAAAACATTGCGACGCAATGATTGCGTCGCAATATTAAAATTTGTTTTCTCTGAAAAAATTATTTAAACATTCTAGGAAATTATTATGCAATAGTTTTTAAATATTTTTAATTGATAAATTTAAATTTTCTAAAAAATTACATCGCAAATGCATCGCAATATTTTTTAAATATTTGTAACTGATAAAATTTATATTTTTCTAAAATAATTGCGACGCAAATTATGCGTCGCAATGTTTTTTTAAATTTTTTTAATTTTTTAATTACTATTATTTTTTAAATATTTGTAAATGATAAAAAATATATATATTTTTTAAAATAATTGTGATGCAAATAATGCGATCGATCCAAGCCCTGATCCTGGTCGGCGATGAACGATCTCGGACCGTCGCGATCGATCTGATAGGCGACGATCCGATGGTTGCGATCGATCCAAGCCGTGATCCCGATCGGCCATGACCGATCTCGGACCGTTGCAATCCGTCCGAGATTGGCGATGATCCAACGGTTGCGATTGATCAAAGTCATGATCCCGATCGGCCACGATCGATCTCGGACCGTGGCGATCGGTCCGATCGATAATGATCCGATGGTTGCGATCGATCCAATCCCTGATCCTGATTGGCCATGACCGATCTCGGACCATTGCGATCGGTCTAAGATCACTGACGATCCGACGGTTGCGATCGATCCAAGCCCTGATCCCGATCGGCCATGACCGATCCTGGACCGTGGCGATCGGTCCGATCGGTGATGATCCAATAGTTGCGATCGATCCAAGCCCTGATCCTGATCGGCCACGACCGATCCCAGACCGTTGCGATCGGTCCAAGATCGCTGACGATCCGACGGTTGCGATCGATCCAAGCCCTGATCCTGATCGGCCACGATCGATCCCGGACCATGGCGATCGGTCTGATCTGTGATGATCCGACGATTGCGATTGATCTAAGCCTTGATCCCGATTGGCCATGACTGATCCCAGACCGTTGAGATCGGTCCGAGATCGCTGACGATCCGATGGTTGCGATCGATCCAAGCCCTGATCCCGATCGGCCACAACCGATCCCGGACTGTGGCGATCGGTCCAATCGGCGACGATCCAACGGTTGCGATCGATCCAAGCCCTGATCCTGATCGTCCACGACTGATCTCGGACCATGGCGATCGAACCAATCGGCGTTGATTCGATGGTTGCCATCGATCCAAGCCCTGATCGATCCTGGTCGGCGATGAACGATCTCGGACCGTCGCGATCGATCGATAGGCGACGATCCGATGGTTGCGATCGATCCAAGCCGTGATCCCGATCGGCCATGACCGATCTCGGACCGTTGCAATCCGTTCAAGATCGACGACGATCTGACGGTTGTGATCGATCGAAGTCGTGATTCCGATTGGCCATGACCGATCTCGGACCGTGGCGATCGGTCCGATCGGTGACGATCCGATGGTTGCGATCGATCCAAGCCCTGATCCTGATCGGCCACGACCGATCCCGGACTATTGCGATCGGTTCGAGATCGCTGACGATCTGACGGTTGCGATCGATCTAAGCCCTGATCCCGATCGGCCATGACCGATCCCGGACCATGGCGATCGGGCCAATCGGCGATGATCCGATAGTTGCGATCGATCCAAGCCCTGATCCTGATCGGCCACAAATGATCTCGGACCGTTGCGATCGGTCCGAGATCGCTAATGATCCGACGGTTGCGATCGATCCAAGCCCTGATCCCGATCGGTCATGACCGATCCCAGAACATTGCGATCGATCCGAGATCACGGACGATCCGACGGTTGCGATCGATCCAATCCCTGATCTCGATCGGCCACGACCGATCCCGGACCATTGCCATCAGTCCAAGATCGCGGACGATCCAATGGTTGCGATCAATCCAATCCCTGATCCCGATCAGCCATGATTGATCTCGTACAGTGGCGATCGGTTCGATCGCTGGCGATCCGATGGTTACGATCGATCCAAGCCTTGATCCCGATCGGCCATGATCGATCTTGGACCGTTGCGATCGGTCTGATCGTCGATGATCCGACGGTTGCGATCGATCCAAGCCCTGATCCCGATCGGCCACGATCGATCCCGGACCGTTGCGATCAGTTCAAGATCGCTGACGATCCAACAGTTGCGATCGATCCAAGCCCTGATCCCGATCAGCCACGATCGATCTCGGACCATGGCGATCGGTCCGATCGGCGATGATCCGATCATTGCAATCGATCCAAGCCCTAATCCCAATCGGCCACGATCAATCCTGAACCGTTGCGATCGGTCCGAGATCACTGATGATCCGATGGTTGCGATCGATCCAAGCACTGATCCCGATCGGCCACGATCGATCCCGAATCGTTGCGATCGGTCCAAGATCGCAGATGATCCGATAGTTGCGATGGATCCAATCCCTGATCTCGATCAGCCACGACCGATCTTGGACAGTGGTGATCGATCGGATCGCCGATGATCCGATGGTTGCGATCGATCCAAGCCCTGATCCCGATTGGCCACGACCGATCTCGGACCGTTGCGATCGGTCCGATCGTCGACGATCTGACGGTTGCGATTGATCCAAGCCCTGATCCCGATCGGCCACGATCGATCTCGGACCGATCACTATTTAACATAATTAATTTTTTTAAAAACATTACGACGCAAAGGATTGTATCGTACTTTTTTAATATTATAATTATATTATATAAAAATTAATTTTATTTAAAATATTTGCGATGCAACAAGTGCATTGCTAAATTAAAACATAAATTTTCTAATTTTCTGGTTTATTGCATTGCTAATGCGTCGCTATTTAACATAATTAATTTTTTTAAAAATATTATGATGCACTTAATTACATCGCAATATTTTTTTCTCATAATTATACTTTATAAAAATTCATTTTATTTAAAATAATTGCGACGCATATATTGCGTCGCTAAATTAAAAATAATTTTTCTAATTTTTGGTTAATTGCATCGCTATTTAATATAATTAATTTTTTTAAATACATTGCAACGCACTATGTTGCATCGCAATTATTTTTTCTCATATTTATAGTTTATAAAAATTAATTTTATTTAAAATAATTGTGACGTAGTTATTGCATCGCTATATTAAAAATAATTTTTCTAATTTTTGATTTATTGCATCGCTATTGCATCGCTATTTAACATATTTAATTTTTTAAAAAACATTGCGATGCACTGAGTTGCATCGTAATATTTTATCTTAATATTTATATTTTATAAAAATTAATTTTATTTAAATTATTTGTGATGCAATTGGTGTGTCACTAAATTAAAAATAATTTTTTTAATTTTTGATTATTGCGTCGCTATTGCGTCGCTATTTAACATATTTAATTTTTTAAAAAATATTGCGATGCACTGAGTTGCGTCGCAATATTTTTTTCCCATATTTATATTTTATAAAAAATTAATTTAAAATATTTCAACGCATAATTTGCATCGCTAAAGAAAAAAATAATTTTTTTATATTCTGGTTTAATGCATCGCTAATTGTGTCGTAATGTTTTGTTATCATGGAGGCATCGCAAAGTGATCGCAATTTAGCGATGCAATGATGCGTCGCTAAATTTGTGTAGTGTTATTACCTATCTGAGAGTCTGGGGGTGTCCGACTTATGTGAAACATGCAAAATCAGACAAACTTGAACCCAAATCTGACAAATATTTTTTTATCGGCTATCCGAAAGAAACCAAAGGATATTACTTCTACAATACTGAAGAACAAAAGTTGTTCATTAGTAATAGAGCAGTTTTTCTTGAAAAGGAGTTCCTTAGTGAAGGAACAAATAGCTCTAATGTTGAACTTGAGGAAGTTCATCAAGTAGAAGGAACAACACAAACCAGTGAACCCTTAGAAAGGTAGATCATTAAGGCGATCTGGTAGAGTACCACATCAACCGGATAGATACTTAGGTTTCTTGGTCCAGAATGATGATCCTATTGAACTCGATGAGAACAACGAGGATCCGATCACCTATATGGATGCTATGCAAAGGACTGACTCTAATAAATGGCTTGATGCCATGAAATCCGAACTTGACTCCATGAAGGACAATAATGTATGGACATTAGTTGACCCACCCGAAGGGATAAAACCCATAGGGTGTAAGTGGGTTTTCAAGAGGAAAAGAGGCGCAGACGGAAAGGTTGAGACCTATAAAGCACGTCTGGTTGCTAAGGGGTATCGTCAACGTTATGGTATTGACTATGACGAAACGTTTTCTCCTGTGGCAATGCTGAAATCCATTCGGATTATGCTAGCTATAGCAGCACACTTCGATTATGAGATTTGGCAGATGGATGTTAAAACGCTTTTCTAAATGGTGATTTAGAAGAACAGGTGTATATGATACAGCCTGAAGGTTTTATATCTGAAGACGAGTCTAAAGTGTGCAGGCTACAGAAGTCTATTTATGGACTTAAGCAAGCATCTAGGAGTTGGAACATACGATTTGATAAAGTGATCAAATCTTATGGCTTTATTAAAAATAAAGAAGAACCTTGCATTTATAAATGGGCTAACGATTCCGTTATTGTATTTCTTGTATTATATGTGGATGATATTCTCTTAATCGGGAATGATATCCCTGCATTACAAGGAATAAAGACATGGTTATCATCACAATTCTCCATGAAAGATCTGGGAGAAGCATCATACATCCTAGGGATGAAGATCTATAGAGATAGATCTAAGAGGATGCTTGGTTTATCCCAATCTACGTACATTGACACAGTGCTAAAGAGGTTTAGCATGGAGAATTCCAAGAAAGGCTATCTTCCGATAGGCCATGGAATTCATCTTTCTAAGAAGGATTGTCCGACAACTCCTAATGAAAGAGAACGTATGAGTCGAATTCCATATGCTTCGGCAGTGGGATCGATTATGTACACCATGACATGTACAAGACCAGATGTGGCATACTCACTAGGAGTAGTGAGTAGATACCAATCTGATCCAGGAGAAAAATACTGGCAAGTTGTTAAGACAATCCTTAAGTATTTGAGAAATACTAAGGACCAGTGGTTAGTCTATGGAGAGTCTGATTTGAAACTTGTTGGATATACTGATTCCAGTTTCCAATCAGATCATGATGATAGCAAAAGTGTATCGGGTTTCGTGTTTATCCTGAATGGTGGAGCTGTTTGCTGGAAAAGTTCCAAGCAACATACAGTGGCAGATTCGGTGTGCGAGGCAGAGTACATCGCTGCATCAGATGCTGCGAAAGAAGCTGTGTGGCTGCGAAAGTTCATCTCCGAGCTTGGAGTGACACCTTCCATAGATGGACCAGTCCTGTTGTACAGTGACAGCACTGGTGCCATAGCTCAAGCAAAGGAACCACGAGCACATCAGCGCACCAAGCACATACTGCGCCGGTTTCATCTTATTCGAGAGATTGTAGACCGAGGTGACATAAATCTTCAGAAGATTGATGGAAAGGAAAACCTAGGTGACCCATTTACTAAAGCACTCAGCATCAAGGAGTTTGACAACTATAAGTTGAAGATGGGTATTAGATACTGTAATGAGTGGCTTTAGGCTAAGTGGGAGTTTGTTGGGAATTGTATCCTAAAGCCAATCATTTGATGATTGTGCTAATGTAAATTGTATATAAATTGATATATTAATAAAAGTTATTTGGCAGTTTATTCATTACAAGAACATCTTCTTAATACTCCTGATTGTAATGAAGCCCTTAGGATCTTCCTTCACGATAAAGGAGGATTTATCTTTGAAGGTCCTTCAAAAAGGTTCGCGACCAAATGATATACTATGACAGGGCCATAGTACTATCAATTATAGGACGTTGTATATCATATTTGTTGGTTGTCCTCTTAACCAAGGAGTGTAGAGACACTAGTATGACATACAGGTGAAAGTGTAGGAGTACATTTCACCGAACGTGACTCATTTCCGGATACTCTACTGTCAAGAGTTAATCCGAGAAGATATAGGTATAAGTATCCTTCAGACCTGAAGATCACAACCAGTGGCTTACAAGCAACTCATTGTACTTAGGTGCCGGACCACCTGGATTTCTAATCCAGCTACGAAAGGTTACTGGGTGCAGTCAAGTACTTGTGGTAGTCAGTTGTGGATCAAGATGGAATTTGACCTATCCCGTTAAAAGGAGAAATGCTTGTGTTTCAATTTAGCAAGACCTTGGCCAAGGCACTTCATGTGAAAGTCACATGATCACTAAAATTGAAATCACTTTATGGATTTGCTATTTAGAGTTGACAGGCTCTTAAGCCATCCTTAGCATTTGTGGTCAAGAGGATGAATTATACGGTAACTATTTCTTAGGGTTCTTGGAGTTTGCTCGGCAACTCTTCGACCTATCCGGACGTCGGGTTCCATTGCTAGATGGGCACATCGATTAGTATAGAAAGTTGTTTCTATGCTACCGGCTTAGGTTCGAACCTAGAGAGTCACACGCATAGAAGTTTCCTAGGATGATCTGTTTGCTGATCAACGATTGAGAATCGTATATGATTTAATTAATCAATTTGATTGATTGAATTATCTCAATTGGGTTAAGTACAATTGAATAAGATTCAATTTGGTTTAAGTCTATTAGAAGGACTAGTCAATTTCAAATATTGATTTGAAATTAGACTTGATTTGGATTTAAATAGATTCAGGACTAGCCAAATTTGATTTGGGCTAGGACCATGATCTATGTGGGTTCAGTCCAATAAATTCAGATTAGCTTAAACCAAAACCTGAACCCAAACCTCTCGCATAAGTCTGAGAGATTAAATTCTCATATAGAATTTAATGCATTAATCTTCTCCAAACAATTTCGTCGGAATTCTAAAGTGTTGGATGTGCCTCTTTGAACCAACGCCACGACTCTTTGGTTTTTACCGAACGTCGGAATTAACCAAACGGTTCGTCTCTTTGGTTTTTTACCGAACGTCGAATTAACCAAGCGCTGTTCGTCTCTTTGGTTTTCGCCAACGGAATTCTAAATGTTAGAATTTAATGGGCTAGCTAAAAAGAGACTATAAATAGAGGACATCCCTCACCAGATTACATAGAAGAGAAAAACAACACACGATATGTCATGATTGATTTTCTAAAGAATTAGAATAGAAAATCCTGGTGATTCTGGTGTTAGCGGAAGTGTGGTGGATCTTAGAGGAAGATTCAAGTGGAGGATTCAAGATCAGCAAAGCATTTTTCCGCGAGCTAGCACTCCCGGAAATCCGATCATTCGGGGCTTCGCGTGGACGATACTAGAGGCCGGACGATTGAACGGCTGCAGAGCAATAAGGATTTACCTATTGCCTTAAGGTAAGTGATTTGATCCCTAGATCTTAAGGCAGGCTTCAAGATAAGAAGTATGACTTCATCTTGAAGATCAAGATATGATCTTGATATTTTATTTATATGCATATTTTGGATCAATCGATCCTATATACAAGGCAAAGATATGATCTTGATGCATGTTAGATAGATTAGTATGTAATCTTTAAATTTCCGCATTGATAATTGTTATCAATTTTTTAAAACATGCATGCCTCGAAGATTGTTTCTCCCTTCAGATGGTATCAGAGCCATGGTTTCGTATTGATCTAATTTATTGCATATAAATTAATGCTCCTATTAATTGTATAATCAAGGCTAAAACAAATCATAGGTCTATTCGGTCACATGAGATGGATTAAAAATCCAAATTATCCATTCAACGAGGTATTCTGTGACATATTGACATGATAATTTAAATTGATCTTTGGCTTCAAAACACTGATTACACACACTCTTAAAATATGTTTTATATTTGATACATTTTAATGTTGTATAAAAACATGATATTTGCATGTTTAGTATAAAACACTTTCTAGTTCAGCAATATTCTTTTCTGTGTTCTCATTCTCCTCGAGGCACGTCCTCAGCTGCGTGGCGCTTATCATCATCTCAGCCTATTTAAATTGCCATGCAATATGATCGACGCTAGAAACAAAACAAAAAAAAAAGAAAGAAGAATGAAAAGGCATGAATAAGGTAAAGGAGTGCAAACCTCTAGTTCTCCGATGGATTCCCGGGGACGCCGACTTCATCATCCGGGCGGATCCGTTTCTCTCAGAATCAGAGCGAGGCTGGTCGAGAGCAGAGATCTGATTTTGGACTTGGAGGCTACAACAAATTTCTGGTATAGCGACACTAAATATGTCATTTGCTTGTCACGATGCTTTCACATGCTTCGAAAAACCTGGGGTGGAGACAGGAAATCCCGATGACGCTTAAAAGCATCGGAATGTTTCGACGCTTTTAAGCATCGACAGGATCAATTATCCCGCTTTTAAAAAGCATCAAAAACTTTTTCTCTTCCAGATACTTTAAAGCATCGGCAAGATGAATTGTCCCAACGCTTTTAAAAAGCATCGACAAATACGACGCTTATAAGCATCGGCAAGGTAAAATTGTCTCGACGCTTTTACAAAGCATCGGGACGAGCACGCTAAAAAAGCGTCGGCACATTCTATTTTTTTAAATAAAATAACAAAAAAGTTAAAAAAATTTATATTAAACCTGTTATATTTAAACATGTGCAATTAAGATAAAATTTATATTAAACCTATTATATACAATGCAATCACAACAAACAAAATCACATTGCACACATTCTTCATATCCAAATTAAAAGTTCAAATATAAATTTCATTACATCAAGAGAAAGTGATAGAATTTAAAGTTTCACAAAATTTAAAAATACATGAAATGAAAGATATAAAATAAAAAGAGCCGAGGTCAATGATTTACAGGAGGAAGGTCATCACCCTGTCTGCGAGGATCTGATGCTTCAGGAGCCTATAAGAAAATTTAAAAATATTTAATTTACAAAACTATCAATGAATATTAAATAAAAAATTAATTTAATATAAGCATATATATTTAATAATATATGTATTTACCTGATATGGAACAACCGTTTATATGAGAGATGTAAGCAGCTCAATGTGCTCTCTCATGGAATCCATCAATGCTCTGTCGGCTACTTTATTGGCTGCACTCCTCCATTGCATCTCCTCCATCGCTGCGCAATCGACGTTGCTTCTCCTCAATCGCATGCTCAAGTCTATGAACACGTGTATCATGAACAACATCTGCAACATCACGCATAAGTCTACTCACCTCAGATAACTGAGTGGGGGTAACTTCAATACCATAACCCCTCACTCGACCGTAGTGCTTCAGCCCCATCAATTCTATAAACACCTCAGCCTCGATGCGACTACTCTACGTAGATGCTGTATAGTCATCGACACGCTCAGCAATCAGAGATGTAGCTCTTTTCTGTATTAATTTAGAAAAAATAGTTAGATCTTATTGAATAACATAATCAAATTAAAATTATTGTATAAAATAAATTGTAATAAATAATTACATATTAAGTCCCTCGACTCATCTCTGACAAAAGTGCCATCATGGTGAGTATAAGTCATTCGGTAAAACTCCACCACACCGGGTTCCCGCCCATGCTCATCCATCTAAAAAAATTATACAATTTGTAAATAATTTAAGCAATTTATAAATAAATTATACAATTCATTTTGATTTGTAAAGAGGGACTGTCATCTCTGTAGAGAGTAGTATTTCGCAGTGCCTTGCGAGTTTTTTCAAGAAGATGGGTCCTTAGGAGTTTCAATGAGAGTTTCAACATAATTATAAATTATTCAATTATGTTTCAATGAGAGTTTCAATAGAGTTTCAACATAATTGTAAATTATTCAATTATGTTTCAATGAGAGTTTTAATGAGAGTTTCAACATAATTGTAAATTATTCAAGAAGCTGGGTTTTTGCGAGTTTCAACATAATTGAAATTTATTCAATTATGTTTCAACGAGAGTTTCAATGAGAGTTTCAACATAATTGTAAATTATTCAAGAAGCTGGGTCCTTGCGAGTTTCAATGAGAGTTTCAACATAATTGTAAATGAGAATTTATAGTTTAACACTAATCAGCAATTTTATAAGGATTCTATAAAAACACTAATAGGCAATTTTATGAGCAGACTTTTCAATTATGACACCATTTATTACTGTAGAGTACCAAATTTGTATCACTTCCATCAAATTTTCAAGGAAAAATTTCTAATGTTGATTCAACTCCTTATTTTTTTAGAAGGCCGGTCCTATATAAATGTATTATAGTTTTTTAAAGCACAAACAATTAATAGATTCATGAATCCCATTTGATACTACAAAAGAAACTCTAGGAATTTCATGAAACTTATCCATTTTGACTTTGCCTTTATTAAAAGCGGGTATTTTGAATTCAAAGCTGTTACATTTCATGAACCTTCTCTTTATGACATATAATTAATGAACGTAATTAGTTAAGAATTTATTGTTTAAGAAACATACGTATGATTCACGCATAACTCGGATGTATGGGAACAGACAGAGATGCTCATGCAGCTTTACCAATATTAGAATATGTCTGTAAAATCAAATAAATATTTTAATAAAGTATCTTAAAAGATTAAATAACAAGATACATGTCCCCTCTCGAAGAACCAATAATGAACAAACTCCATCCACTGATGAGGGGACACTTCAGAAGGACAAGTACCAACTACCTGCTCCTCGGTCATACCCGACAACTTGTACTTCGTCTTCAAATATGCCTTATATTCTTTTCATTTTGGTTGAGAGACTTCAATACAAACTCATTAGAGGATGGAGGAAGTGCAAACTTGGATTGCAAAAATAAAATATTAAAATTGAAAAAACATAAAACATGTCATAATAAACAAAATGTTTGATGTTTAGATTCTTTTTTTTACCTGCACAACTTGTAGAATCTCAACTTTATATGTCGGAAGCATGTCATTCCATTTTGCATAACTCAATGGACAAAGCTGATGCCTCAATGCAACACTCCCTAAAAAGGAACTCAATAAGCTAGAGGCTTTTTTAATTGGCTGCCCCAACTGATTGCACTCAATTACTATCTTATCACCATCATGCATCTGCCATACATCTCGTACTCCCATAGCCCCGCGTTTGCATGTAACCCTACCAGATCCGTCTGCATAAAAATAGATATAAGTAACCTATAGTAAGAAGTGTAAAGAAATTTTATCAAACCAAATAAAAAAAATATCCTGGATGTGAAGCTCATCATCTCCTGCACCGACAGTAGGATCATGGTGCCCCGAGGATGACGGACCTGTAGTAGACTGATATGCCGAAGGACTGGATGCAACGTCCAATACTGAAGAAGGACCAGTATGATTTCTGTGCTGAAGTATAAGGGCCAGCCTCTGTCTGTGAGCTATGCATAGTGTCACCTATCATTTACATCGAATCAGAGTTAGTGAAATTAAATATTAATTTAACATAATAATTACTACAAAATTCAATACATTGCAAAATTTAGTACCAATCAGAATCAAGCATTATCATTTTCTTCAAAATCTATCCTAACCAAGGATACCATAGCATGTACGTCATCAACCGGAACAAAATTGAATGGCATGGAATGCGTATAAGTGTCATTGTCTTCATCATCTTTCAGTTGCTTTCCCATATCATATAAGTCCCTAGGTTTTGTTTTAATAACAATAGCCCAATCTTTATCTTTTGCATTTTGTATAAAAAATACTTGATGAGCTTGAGAAGAAAAAATGAATGGATCATCCTTCAATAAGACACCAGTATGTATCAACCTTGTAAAATTTACAAGTGTAAATCCATTTGTATCTTTTTTCAAACCCCTTGATGAGTTTATATCTGCCCAATCACATCTAAATAATATGACTTTAAAGACTCCATAGTAATCTAACTCATAAATATCTTTTAGTGCACCATAATAAGTTTTTCCATTGCTTCCACCATAACACCGCTATTTTGTGTTTTTCTAAATTTCTCATGATCTTTAGTATGGAATTTAAAACCATTGATTATGAAACCATTATATCTATTGAGA
>UESW01002902.1:38733-73047 GCA_900491605.1 Calamus simplicifolius
CCCTAGAAATTTGTAATTTTCATCCCATCCCTCTGGCTGATGTCAGTCTTAACATCTATCTTCATCCTGTATCTATGCCTAATGCTACAGTCTATGCAGCATTTGCTTGTTTAACTGCTGCTTTTATTTCCTCCTGCTGTTTCTTTAGCATTATGGCAAGAAAAGTTTTCTTTTTTTTAAGATGTCACCCAGCAACAGTCCAGAATAAAAGAGACGTTAAAAATTTGCATAGACATCATAATGATGACATGGAAAGCAGAATAACTCCAGGCAGAGCTGTTCTGCCGGATTAGTTCTTTTAACATCATTTGTAACTCCTTTCAAAGTCTTGGCATTTGCTAGAGTAGGTTCTTTTAACATCATTCATGGTGAAGCTCAAAAGCAAGCATCAAAACAAAAACACATTATTCTGTTCCGTCCACTACGGACATAATCAACAAAATGGGACCATTATAGAAACAACCAACATGTTAAGCTAAGGGAACGGAAAAAAGAAAAAAAAGTTATGAAGCTGTTTTTTTGTGTCTGCAGGATACTTAATGAACTAATGCCCTTTTAATGCAATAAAACAAAATGAAGTGCTTATCTGTACACCATAACAATGAAACATCAAAGACGGAAAACTCTCAACGACTTCCTAATCAATGCATCTACAGCTCAGCAGGCAAAGGAGTTGATTGCCAACTGTCTTCTTTCATAGGAAATGTCTTCAGCTTCTTCAGTGAAAATTAGGGCAGCAATAGTGATACAAGCTTATGCCAACAAACCACATCTAAATATATGTTTCATTTGGAGGATTCTTTCTAGCGCTATAGAACACTATTTCACACCTTAATAAAAGTAATATTAGCAGCAAAGTTGCATCTACTGATAACAAATCTCAAATTCATCAACTTATTCTCAATCACAATGTAGCTAATGAAAAAGAAAAGAGCTAGTTTTTTGATACTTCTATCAAATATTACAAATATAGAGCATTGCCATGAATTTTCTCTTGCCAACAGTTTTTTTCTCAACCCTTGATCTAAGATTTCAGTCAACCACCCCATGTTTGCGATTGCCCAGTGTTTTTTCTGAAAGTACTGATCTTATGACTCTGTCAGGAATATCAGATGTACTTGGGTGAAAATAGAAAATGTATTTCCTCCACTGGAGAGGGTTTATTTTTTTAACTTTAAAAGGCCTCTGTCAATTACAAAATTACGGACCTAAAACCAAAAAGTGGATAAAGAGTACCCATTTCTATCCTTCAATGTCCCAAGAGTCGGGCAAATAAGATGTGAGTCCGGCACTACTTCAACACCTAAAACCAAAGTGTCCTCATCCAGAGTTCTATTTTAGGTTGTCCAGATATAGGTAACCAGATATTGAGATGAATTTCATGAGTTCCTGCAAACAAATGTAATGCTTGTGTGCTAAGCTAGTTTCAATTTTTCAATGATCCATTAAGCACATTTCAACCAGAGCAGTCCCTAACCTTTCTCATAACCTTCATTCATAGGGTTTGCTTACTATTCCACCAAGGACAGATTATGATGGTGTCCCCAAGAAGGACAATTATAAATAGGGAAAAATATATATATATATAGAAGAGTGAAACACAGGTAAAAAACTCCTCCATATCTCATAAACAAATCAAAATAGCTAATATGAACCACATATAACAAAAGATCCATCAAACAAAAGTTAGGGATCTCACCTTCGGAGGAAGAGCGCCGAAGTCTAAACCCTAGGAGTCGCGCGGTAACTCAAATTCCCTCTTCTGTGTCGATGGCAGACCACACAACAAGAGATTATTAAGTGCAAGAAGATAGCCTTTCGGAGGAAGAGGGCCACGAGAAGAAAGCGCCGTTAGTACGCTAGCGAGTGAAGAAATAAGGGCTGATGGGTTGTGCGCATATTTTATTGGGGCGCTAATTCGCGACGTCTATTGACATCTAATTAAACTAAGCAAATTGGCGTCACGAATTAGATATGTATATTTTTCCAATGAGCCGATTAGATGATTTTGCGGAGCTCACAAAGTTCATCAATTCATTCAAATGAAATGGATGAGAAATTCCGCTGGCATTGCGTAAGTAAATTAAATGAAAGACCAAGATATTGTAGGCTTTGGGGTATGGTTCCATTGGCATATGGGAGAGGGAGTCTACAATCCAAGTAATGGTGGAATGCCGATCCCCCAAAATTATTCTTATACGAATTCAAGTAATTCTGGTGCCTAAAACAAAGCAAAGATTGGTCTATTTGAGATCCTAGACGTTTTAATATTTGATCAATCTTCCAAAGGTCTCCAAAAATTTCAAATGCAATTTTCTTAGTGAACTGTGAGCCAACTTCTTAAACCGGTCACTCACAGCATTGTCAGACAGAAAAGTTACAAAATCTTTTTTGAACTATAATTCAAGGAGTTACCTCTTGGAATTTATTAATGTAGATGATGGGGAGGAAAAGAATATACGAAAAATCATAAAATCTGCATAGCTTTTGTAGTTGGCCATTGCACTACTTAATTCCCTATGGACCATTATTTTTCTTTAAAAAAAATCCCTATGGAGATTAGATGGAATTGAACTTCACATATTTTAAGAAATTCACATCTAGGGCAGATTTTGGGATGATAAGGTCCTTGAGTTCAGATCCAGCCAAATGCTTGCAAGATCTCTAGATCCAAGTGGGATAGCACTTTGGGAAGGGATGAGAAGGTCCTTGAGTTCAGATCCAGCCAAATGCTTGCAAGATCTCTAGGTCCAAGTGGGATAGTACTTTGGGAGAGATACATGTAACATGCTGCTCTTAGAAAAGACGAAAATATATTCTTGAAATAAAATAGGACAGAAGACCTTTCTTTATATCTTCTTCTACGAAAATATATTCTTGAAATAAAATAGGACAGAAGACCTTTCTTTATATCTTCTTCTACCATTCGAGGTGAGAGAGATGCTTCTTTTAGCCTCTCTACATGGTTAGTTAAATTTAATTAACCAGTACAGGAGGAATTACGTGAACAAAAAAACTCCACAAATAATGAACCATATCTTAACCTGGTCGATGTGGTCATCATCAAAATGAACAACAATAACACTTAACATGTCAAACTTGCCAAATCAAAATGAAGTTATATTTAAGCTTTATTTAGCCAAGACATACTAAAAGAGAAATTGCACCATGAGCAACAAGGTGAATTACACTAGTACAGTCCTCATATCACTTCAACTAGATCAATGCTTATTGATCATGACTTCATCCTTGAAGAAATCTCCTCTTTAGTCTTTTGAAGCTTAATAAGATAGCCACATAAATCTTATTATATGAGGTATCTACGAATTGAAAATACATAATCCTCCAAGTTTTGTTGAGAAGTAATATGCCAAGGATTGTCCAAAACCCAACCGTATATCCTAGTGCTATCCCAAGGTAAAACCAAATCATCTTGTCCTGACCTTCACTAGAGGTGTCTGGAGCCTGGGTATTACCATCACCATCTACATCTTTTGGAACTTGATCTGTCGTCCCATCACCTTCACATGTCTTCATTATAGGTAATCCACAAAGAAAAGGATTACCAATGTAATTGGAAGGACTATTATAGTGTCGAGTTGTCTGCCAGTTGGAATTCTTCCTGATAAATTGTTGTAGGATAAATTTAACGAGCTCAAAAAACTTAAGTTGGTCAATGTAAGAAATTGCACCAGAGAGCTCATTCCTTGATAAATCAAGAGAGTCTAGTAGTTGCATATTGCCAATCTTTCTTGATATTTCTCC
The DNA here is from genome assembly GCA_900491605.1 of Calamus simplicifolius. Classification (NCBI taxonomy): domain Eukaryota; kingdom Viridiplantae; phylum Streptophyta; class Magnoliopsida; order Arecales; family Arecaceae; genus Calamus; species Calamus simplicifolius. The sequence continues at coordinate 42,499 of UESW01002902.1, forward strand.
CGTTAGATGATTACCAGATAGGTTTAAGCTCATCAATGCAGGAAGACTAAGCAGCTTCTCAAGAATACTTCCAGACAAGTTGTTCACTGAGAGATCTATGATTGTAATGAGAAAAAAGTGGTTGACTTTCATAGAGGTCTTCTTTTCCTTTAGTGTCCAGTATCATTTTATCCATGTATTCTTCAGTTGTATACAGAGTAGACTGAGAAGCCTCAGCGTATATAGGTGGATCAAAATCAAAAGGCAAATACTTCGGATTAGGAGTCTGCATGAGAAAAAAATCACCAAAGCTCCTTGGTATGGATCCAGAGAAATTGTTGTGTGAGAGATCTACAACTTGTAGATTTTCAATATGAGACAGCTCTTGTGGAATTTCACCCACAAACATATTTGATCGTATGCGAAGTCGTTCCAAATTTGATAGGCTTTTTGCTACCCAAGTTGGTATGATACCGCTGAATCTATTACCACCAAGATCAAGGCCCTTCAATTTCTTACAACTCTCAAAGATGGAGGGAAATCACCAAACATAATGTTGTTGCTCAAGTCTAAGAAAACCAGTCCAAAGGAAGAACAGAGCGAGCTAGGAATACCTCCCATTATGTTATTGTCTGACAACGAGAGAAACTTGGAAAATACTGCTCACAAGGTGGGAGTTCCCCTGATAGATTATTATTTGAAATATCAAGTATGTCTATGTACACGTCGCATAAAGATAAGGGAATGCTACCATTTATGCTATTTGTGGATAGAACCAGAGTTCCTAGATTAGGAAATATTTTGCTGACATTAGGAGGAATTGGTCCGTGCAATGAAGTGTTCATCAAATCCAGATTCCATATATTTGATGGAACTTGTGGAATGGTGCTGCTGATGACATTATGGGAGAGATCTAGTACTAGAAGAGAGGTGAGGTTCCACAACCATTCAGGAACAGAACCCAAGATTCCAGAATTGGATAAATGTAATTCATTTAACGTCCGCTGAGTTCGGAGCCACGAAGGGAATTTAGGGCCCACTCGACAAGAGCTCATGCTGATATATTCGACTTGAAGGAGAACACTTGTACACCGCCACCGGTGCAGCAAGGCCTACATGGACTGCACCGCTCCTTTTTATTGGTCCACATGGATCCCATGTGGCCTGACATGATGGGACAGAATAGCAGAGAGATAATGTTACTTTTTAATCGTACATCCATTAAAAGTCGTTCAGCCTTTTCACCATTGGTGTGAAGATGAAAATGCCCTTCCCTCCAGCCTACTTCAACCTGCCATCTTATTTGGATTTTGCTGATAAAAAATCGTAAGGTTCTGGCCTGGAAGACTCACGACACCTTAGTTCAAGACCCACGACACCCCAGTTCAAGACCCACGACACCCTAGTTCAAGACCCACGACACCCTCAGTTCAAGACCCATGATACCCCCAGTTCAAGACACACGACACCCCAGTTCAAGACCCACGACACCCCCAGTTCAAGACACACGACACCCCAGTTCAAGACCCACGACACCCCTAGTTCAAGACCCACGACACCCCAGTTCAAGACCCACGATACCCCTAGTTCAAGACCATGACACCCTTAGTTCAAGACCCACGACACCCCAGTTCAAGACCCACGACACCCCTAGTTCAAGACCCACGACACCCCAGTTCAAGACCCACGACACCCTAGTTCAAGACCCACGACACCCCAGTTCAAGACCCACAACACCCTAGTTCAAGACCCATGACACCCCTAGTTAAAGACCCATGACACCCCAGTTAAAGACCCACAACACCCTTAGTTCAAGACCCACGACACCCCAGTTCAAGACCCACGACACCCCTAGTTCAAGACCCACGACACCCAGTTCAAGACCCATGACACCCTAGTTCAAGACCCATGACACCCTCAGTTCAAGACCCATGACACCCTAGTTCAAGACCCACGACACCCCAGTTCAAGACACACGATACCCCCAGTTCAAGACCCACGACACCCCTAGTTCAAGACCCATGACACCCCAGTTCAAGACCCACGACACCCCTAGTTCAAGACCCATGACACCCTTAGTTCAAGACCCACGACACCCCAGTTCAAGACCCACGACACCCCTAGTTCAAGACACACGACACCCCAGTTAAGACCCACGACACCCTAGTTCAAGACCCATGACACCCCTAGTTAAAGACCCATGAAACCCCAGTTCAAGACCCACGACACCCTTAGTTCAAGACCACGACACCCCAGTTCAAGACCCACGACACCCCTAGTTCAAGACCCACGACACCTCAGTTCAAGATCCACGACACCCCCTTCTTCCTCTTCTTCTTATCCTTCCTCTCCCAGTGAGCCAAAGCCGGAAGTATGACTGCCTCCCTCTGCGCCTTGACAGCCTCTCCAGCTGCTCCTCGCTCACCCCGAACGCCGCTGCGAGCTCTGGACCCCTCATGTTCCGCAGCAGTGAGTTGGTCCCCATGAAGAACTGCGGCCGGTTTCTTCATCGCCGACGTCGTGAAGCCAAAGAACTCCAGCGGTGATCCATGGGACGCGACCTGGCAGAAGGGGAAGTAGCGAGGAATCCAGAAGATGTCTCCCTCTGACACCTCGGCGTTCATGGCCGCTGAGCCGTTTGGATACACCACCTGAATACTCCCCGAACCATGGAGGACGACGTCGTACTCCGTCGCCGTTGGGTTAACGTGCGGTGATAGCATCGATCCCTGCATGCAAGTGTCATGCTCAATTCGCCACCTTAATTAGTAGTTCAATGAATTAACCTGACATGAAGATGTTTAGAAAATGGAATAGAAAGTTAATTATATATTAAGGCTTAATTGATGTCCCATGGATCACCACTACTTCCCCTTCTGCCAGGTCGCGTCCCATGGATCACCGCTGGAGTTCTTTGGCTTCACGACGTCGGCGATGAAGAACCGGCCGCAGTTCTTCATGGGGACCAACTCACTGCTGCGGAACATGAGGGGTCCGGAGCTCGCAGCAGCGTTCGGGGTTCAAGACCCATATGACACCCCCAGTTCCCCTCCACACTTCCGTCGGACGTCCCTTCCGCGACCCAAGCATCTTGTATGGCGTTCAGGCAGAGGATAAGAAACTTGGAGGGGCTGCTGTAGATCGAGAAGCCGCCATCTCCACCGCCCACTCCTCCGGGCTGTCGCTCCGTCTCGTGGTTGGGGGCAACGTCGACCTGTTTTGCCTTCTTCTCGGGAGGACGGTTTTTTCTCGAGGGGAGGCGACTTTGCTTCGTTGTTTCCCTTTCGATCTGTCTTGAACTAGGGTGTCGTGGGTCTTGAACTAGAGTGTCGTGGGTCTGAACTGCGGTGTCGTGGGTCTTGAACTAGGGGTATCGTGGGTCTTGAACTGGGGTGTCGTGGGTCTTGAACTAGGGGTGTCGTGGTCTTGAACTGGGGTGTCGTGGGTCTTGAACTAGGGGTGTCGTGGGTCTTGAACTGGGTGTCATGGGTCTTTAACTAGGGGTGTCGTGGGTCTTGAACTGGGATGTCGTGGGTCTTGAACTAGGGTGTCGTGGGTCTGAACTAGGGGTGTCGTGGGTCTTGAACTAGGGTGTCGTGGTCTTGAACTAAGGGTGTCGTGGGTCTTGAACTAAGGGTGTCGTGGGTCTTGAACTGGGGTGTCGTGGGTCTTGAACTGGGGGTGTCGTGGGTCTTGAACTAGGGTGTCATGGGTCTTGAACTGAGGTGTCGTGGGTCTTGAACTGAGGGTGTCGTGGGTCTTGAACTGGGGTGTCGTGGGTCTTGAACTAGGGGTGTCATGGGTCTTGAACTGGGGTGTCGTGGGTCTTGAACTAAGGGTGTCGTGAGTCTTCCAGGCCAAAACCTTACGATTTTTTATCAGAAAAATCCAAATAGATGACGGGTTGAAGTAGGCTGGAGGAAAGGGCATTTTAGTCTTCACACCAATGGTGAAAAGGCTGAACGACTTTTAATGGATGTACGATTAAAAAGTAACATTATCTCTCTGCTATTCTGTCCCATCATGTCAGCTACATGAGATCCATGTGGATCAATAGAAAGGAGCGATGCAGCCCATGTAGGCCTTGCTGCACCGGAGGCGGTGTACAAAGTGTTTTTCCCCGACTTGAAAGGGAGGGGCCCAATCATAGCTAAAATTTAGAACCAATAAGTTGAATTCTACTGCCAAGTATTTCAAACCTGTGAGGTTAGCAAAATGTTCTTCGGTCAGTTCACCTCCAAGGAGTTATGAGAGAGATCCAAATAGTCTAGCTGAGAGACTTGTCCGAGACTCTTAGGAAGCGGACCAGAAAGCGAGTTCCTTAAAAGACGAAGAGTTTTGAGATTCTTGAGGCCTGCTATTGAATCTGGCAAGTTGCCAGAGAGCGAATTCGTTGAAAGATCAAGATATATAAGATTCTTTAAGCCTGCTATCCAATCTGGCAAGTTGCCAGAGAGCGAATTCATTGAAAGATCAAGATATGTGAGATTCTTTAAGCCTGCTATCCAATCTGGCAAATTGCCACTCAACGAAGCATTAAAAAATATAATTCACTTAAACTATTTCTGATGCACCCTGAAAAATATCTTTCAAGATCATCTAACCTTTGATTAAAAATACAGGCAGAGAAAGATAGGCTCCGTAGCTTGCAGAGACTGCTCAAGGTTTGTGGCATCCTAGCTACAGGAAGAGAAGTACCACTGAGTTCGAGGGACTCAAGAGAGGTCAGGTTCCCAATGGCAGCTGGAATGGGACCATGGAAGTCGGTAGAACTTAGATCGAGATTTCGGAGGTTCGACAATTGAAACAACCAGCTGGGCATTCTGGATTTGGTCGAGGTTTGAGAAGAGAAAGATATGAAATAGATGTGAAGTTAACGTGTCCAAGGGAGATGGGAAAGCTACCGAATGCACAAAATGAGAACTCTATAGAGCCAGATGCCTTATCAAAACTCACAGATTCCATTACAAGTTCTTGCAAGGAAGTGAGACGAGAAAGCCAAAGAGCATTGTCTACGATAGTGGTGGCGACACACCATCGTAATAAAGAATTAGAGATTGTAGGCTAGAGAGATTTCCAAGCTGTTGAGGTATAGTTCCACCGTAATCTGCACATTTTGAGTTTGAGAGACGTCAACCCTTGAAATCAACCCAAAGACAAGCAATTCAGGTGCTCAAGATTGAGCATATCTTACCAGCTTCTAATCTGGTGCGTGTCCTGTCATTTTGTCGCAGTACACACCTTTCCATTGACAGCAATCTTTTTTGACCCAGAATGAGAGTAGAGATTCTGTTTGGTTGAAGCCTCTTGCGAACCCTTGAAGAGCTTCTCTCTCGAACTCTAGGCAATGGATGCTGGTGTGGACTCCACTGCCATAGCCGAGTTTGATGAGTTGGAGAGAGATCAAAGAGTAGTAGCACCACAGGTATGGTATATTTCAAAGCCATGATGACTTTCTTTTTCCTTGTTCTTCTACTGAAACGTCCTTGCTTCCGCGGTATTATATAGAGATATCTCGGCCTTGCGTTGAAATGGTCTTCGCACAAAGGGGCCGAATCTTCAATGTAGAAGATTCGTGAAAAATTTGGCCATGTCATTAATTATCGAACTAGACTTCATCTCTTATGGAAAATTTGGCACTGTCATAATGTAGAAGATGGGAGTGGAAGCACTCGCTGAGGACAAAATATTCTTCCATCGCTTTCATGTGGAAAGAATGGACCGATCACGATTTAAGTGGACGGAAGGTGGAAGACTGACAGATGTTGAATAGCAACAGCACCTTGTAAGGTGGACATCCAAATAGTTTACCTGTTTTGTGAGTCATACATCAATCCCATTCATTCATTCATTCATGCATGGATGAATGAGCTCGATTTTGATTCCAAATGCACCAAAAGAGCTTTAGCCCTCCGGAGCATTCCATAAAAATAGCATGATGTCTACCATCATAGCTCATGATAATATATAATGCCACATATGTCATATTTTATAATTTAAATAATAATAATAATTTATAATAATTTTATCTTTATGTTTTGTCATTGCATGTTAAATCGAGCACTTTAGCATCTTGACATCTGCGATTTCACCAATGAATGAATATGCTCTCACAATAAGTCTAAATATCTTTTTATTATTATATATTTATTTAATTAACTTATTATATTTTGACAATGAACTAACCACAACATATTTTGACCTATAATATGACCTTCAAATTACTCGCGCCATGCTTCTACAAATGGCTAGCGATAAAAGAGAGAGACAGAGAAGTGTTGCCATTAACTACATCAAAGAGACAGATAAAGAAGTTGCCATGGCTAACTACAGAGAGAAAGAGATAAAAAAAATACCACTTCAGCAATGATCGACTATAGAAAGAGAAAGAGAAGTGTCACGCTTTAACCAGTGGTCAGCTATACATGGAGAATAGAGATGTGTCATACTTTAACTAATGATCAGCTACGTGAAAAAATAAAGAAGTGTCATACTCTCATCAGTGACTGTCGACAATAAAAAGAAAGAAAGAGAGAAATGCCACATGTAAACGATAGATTTTATGTTTTTTCATATGAAATTTAAGAAATACCTCATGTGGGCAGTAGATTTCAATTAAACAAATACAGTATTATCTGAGGATTTCTTGTCAAAATGATACAGGGTACAAAGTTAAATTATCATAGCACTTGATCGGAGATTTATATGGTGCAAGTAAGTTCAATTTACCTCCCTGTGTATTATGCCTGGCCAATGTTGTCAAGTTTGCCCGTACGTCCACTAACTTAAATAAATGCTCAATATAGAATTGTTCCAAAATATAATTAAATAAAATGATTCTAATTTTCAATGCCCAGTGGCTTTGTAGCCTAGTGTTATGCACGCGGTCACAGTAAAGTGATAGTAAAAAAGGCACCCCCTCCCTTACGCACAGCGAAAGCTTTCCTTCTGGCCCAGAGTCTAGAAGAAAGACTGAAGTCAGTCAATGGCTGTTAATAAACTTGGGCAACTCTGTTTCCCTCCAGATTCCGATCCAAAAAAAAAAAGGAAGTCAGTCAATGACTGAAGTCAGTCAATGAAGAAGACAACTACCTCTCAGGTTGAAGTCAGTCGATGGAGAAGACCAATGGCTTCAAACTGAAGTCAGTCAAGCATTAAATTATTCGGTCACTAAACCTCATCCCTTGTGGAAAATTTAGCCATGTTGTCCCGTAGAAGATGGGAGTGGACTACAGTTCACAATTGTCGCCACCTTCAGCCAAGCACACGCTGCAGAAAAAAATATCTTCGATCACTTTGATGTGAAAAGAGTGGACGACCAGACCAAGATTGCTTCGGTCACCGATCAAACGGTTTGCGTGGATGAAACGTCGAAGACCGAGAGACGTTGGAGCAGTAGCATAAATGGCACCGTAGGATACACATCCAAATAGTTTTATCTGTTTTATGAGCTAAAAGCCAATGCCATTCAACTCAGACTAGATTCTGTCAACTGTAGATCTTTAAATTGCAGTAAAGAAGCTAAACCTAGAGGATACAATTAAGCAGTATCAATGATAATGTTTCCAATCGTAGACCGAAAACATGCCAATTCTCTTTGTAAAGATATCAATCGTTGGATTGTGCAATGTCATCCCTGAAAAAGAAATCAGTCAATGCCAATTTTCTAATTTTTGATCTCTAAAAATGAGTTTGGTAAGTAAAAAATATTTTCTTTTTCTTATTTTATTATAAATAATATCTTTAACATGGATAACTAAAAAAAATTCAAATATATATAATATTAATATATTATAATATGTTATAATATTATAATCTTATAATATCCCTGACCAAGGCTATTTACATTGCTTCTTGAATGATTTTTCTTCAAATATTAAAGGGAAAGTGGCCATTGACATGGAGTAAGAGGTGAAGATGAGTCCTTAAGTGCGCAAGTGATACAAATTGTAGCTTGAAGCAAATAAAAAAAAAAAATGATGATGCCTTGGCGGTAGAAACTACCAATTTTTCTATTGATAAGGAGCTCAATATCTTAGAGATAACAATTTAAAGATTAGTTTTCAAAATGCTAGGCACAGTTAAAGGCAAAAAATTAAAGGCTTTTGGAGCCTAGGTAAAATCAAAATGTATCTGAACAAAGGCGCATATTTTTAAAATAATTAATTAATTAATTTATATAAGTAAGGCTTAAAATATAACATAAAAAATCTAAAAAAAATATAATAGTAATATAATTGGTCATTAGTTGAATCGAAAACATTCCCCTTCTTAATTGAAATCTATAGCCTCTTGATGTCTTCCCTTCTCTTTCTTAGATAATAGTATAATTTTTTATATTTCATCTTTTTATCTTTCAATTTTTAACTTTTTTATTGGATAAAAAAATTATGCATGAAATGGTGCATTATATAGCCAATATAGTCCAATAGATATGATATACTTAATAAAAATTACAAAACATAGCTTATTAAGAAAGAAATATTTTTCTTATGCTTCAAATCAGGTTAAAAGTATGTACCTTTTAGTCTCATGTATTCCTAGATGAATGTGCCTTGTTTACAATATAAGAAGTGCCTAATCTTTGATATCTAATGCTTTGTACTCTTAATCCTTGGTGCCATACACTTTGCATTTTAAGCGTGCCCATGACAACATTGTTCAAGATTCAAGGCTTAGCTATTCATACCCCTTTTTACTTAGATATTCATGTTTTAAGCTCTAATGGTGGTGTTCCCATAAATAATTTCTGAAAAGAGATTTCATAGATATTTTTGACAACTACAAACAAATTCTTAAGATTATATTTTTTTTTCCATGGACTACACTGAAGTGTGTTAAATGTGGATTGCCACTTAGCATCTCTTACATAACCTAAATGAGATGATAACTCAATACTAAAGAAGCCATATGATACTAACATGAGGAAAGACCTAGTTAATATGCTTTTGCCAAAAACCAAAATAAATCAAACATAGCAAAAATCACCAATGCTATCCTTTTACAATTAAAAATTTATAATTAAATATTCAAGTTCAATTTTGCACTTGCATCTCAATTGTTGCTCATCAAAATAAGAAATTAAAAAGTGATCAAAGAAGGACAAAAGATAGCATTTGTAAATATTAAACATTAATCTTTATATTCTTGAGTGAAGTAGCCCTTATGTGTGTGAGTGATGCCAATTGTAACTAGGGATGGCAATGGCCCGGGGATGGCCCGGAGTGGTCTATACCGTTCTCCGTCCCCGTTAGAAAAAACATCTCCGTTCCCGCCCCATTAAGCCGTTATAGTTAACAGAACAGGGACGGGGATACCCGGTCGGGCAAACGGGTACCCAGTGGGTACCCCTTTGTGGGTACCCCTTTGCCCGTTTACATAAAAATAAATTTAAAACATTAAATTAGTTAGGATAAGATAGAGTACAATCGAGAATAATGAAATGATGATATTGATACATATAAGAGATTCTTTGACTTTTGAAATGGTTTGATTTAGGCCTATTAATAAATGCATATTAGCTTTAACAAAATAACAAACTAGATAGGAAATGATCAATAACATTCTAATTGCATTTCAAAAAGAATAATTTGCAAAAAAAAATTATAACTTGGTAGCAAACAATAAGCAACAATCGTAAAAAAGAATACATTTAAATTTTTAAATAGAGGTATCTTTCTTTAAAATAAAGGATAAAGATGAGCATACCAAAGAAAGATAAAGATGTTGGAGGGCGTCGATGGGGCAGCGATTGGCGAAGTAGATGAGCTATCTGGTTTGATGTTCAGATTCTTCAAAACTTTAGATTAGAAAGAAGAGCAGGAGACTGTTGCGTTACTTGCGTGAAAGAAGGAAGAGCAAGAGATGGGGACGAAAATGGGTAAACGGGGATGGCGGATGGGGCATTTATATAATATATATTTTTATTTTTTTAATATAAAGCTAACGGGGACGGGGATGGGGCATTGAGTACCATCCCGAGCCGTTTATCCGTTAGCTGTTAACAAAAATCCTCGTTACCCGTTAACCCGTTTAAACCGGGGATTCCCCGACCCGTTAAAAATGGTACCGGCCGGGTAACGGCCAAACGGGAAAAATTGCCATCCCTAATTGTAAGTTCAAGCCAAAAAAAAAAATGATATACCTTTTAATCCAATTATTACTATAGAAACTTCATACTGATTTTTCTATTTGCTAAAACATTGATCCTTAGCTATCAACAAGTAGCTCAATATCTTAATGACATGGATTTCAAGATCAATATTATTAAAGTGCTATGCACACTTATGTGCAAAAAACTCTGAGAGCTTAGATACAAAGCACAAACCATGCTTGGGCAAAAGTGTATATTTTTAAAATAAATAACAAAATAATTTATATAAGAAAGATTTAAAAAATATAATAAGAAAAGTTAAAAAATCACAATAGCAAGCATATTTAGCCCATTAATTTAATGTAAAGTTTTTTCTTTCTCAACTAAAATTTATTGCCTCTTTACGTCTCCCATTCTCTTTTTAGATAATAGCATAATTTTTATATTTCATCTCTATTTTCTAATTTTTAGCTTTTTTATAAGATAAAAAAAATTATGTATGAAATAGTGCATTTTAAAGTCAATACTATCTAATAATATGATAAACTTAAAAAAATTACAAATATAGCTTTTTTTAAAAAAAATTGCTTTTCTTACGTATTTTTTTCATATCAAAAGTATATTTTTTTCACCTTATACATCAAGATAAAAATGCATCACCTAGGTATAAGCGTTTAATCCTTGGCTTAGTGCCTGACCCTTACATGTGCCTTTGATAATTTTGTTTAAGATTTAATGAATCCAACAACTAGCTTTGGCTTGGTTGTTTGACACCCTTTTTTTTACTTGGGGGAGATCCATGTTTCCAACCCTAGTAGTATGTTCCCATGTCGATACTTTTGGCAACCGCTAACAAATTCTTAAAATTCTATTTTTCTCATTGGATTGGTTTAAAATGTGGATTGACACTGAGAATTTCTTATCATAACTTGAAGCGAAATGATAACTGAATTACTAAAAGAAGTCGTATGATATTGATACAAGGAAAGTTCCGGTTAATCCACCTTTGCCAAAAACCCAAATATGAATCAAACATAGCTAAAATCACCTTTTACAATTTAAGTTTGCAATTAAATATTTGAATTCAATTTTGCACTTGCATTTTAGTTGTTGTTCATCAAAAAAAAATAAATCAGAAAGTGAACAAGAGGAGAACAAAAGATAGCAACCGTAAACATTAAACATTAATCCCTATATTCTTGAGAGCATCTTTATCTTAATTTACTTTAAGATTAATAGATAAAGAAGATTAAGAAAGTTATGGTGTAAACCGTAAACATTAAACATTAATCCCTATATTCTTGAGTGTATCTTTATCTTAATTTACTTTAAGATTAAATAGATTAAGAAGATTAAGAAGTTATGGTATAAAATCATGCCTCTAATAGGATAAATATGAGCAAATATCAGTCGTCATTGAATTACAATGAAACTAGCATCCTTATATAGCATCACATATCTGTGTTATTAGACTGAGACAAGAAGGATTATCATGTATCAATGCAGAATGGTATCACATTGTAAGGTACTGATATAATTACAAAACATAGATATTCCAACTGCAAAATCTTTGTTATAGTAAGTCCCCTTTTCTTTTTTCATTTTTAATGCTATGCATAATAGTGCTTAAAAGATGAGAAAAATACAAAGTAAGTACTTGGGAACATTAGGTAGTCTTACATTAAATGCAAGGAACAAGTAGAAAGAAAAGGAATATAGGCAACAATAGTATATCTCTCCATGTAATATAACTAGGAGTCATGCACATTGAATGCATGTTTGATAGAAGATATAGGAAAGAGCAAGTGGTTAGAGCACAAAACATTTCAAGAATCTAATCAATTCGAGAGTTGAATTAAAGAAATAGAATGAGTCCAATCGGTTTAATTATAAAAAATATGACTTAAACCTAGTTGAATGGAAAAAAAGATTCATGAAGCTAACCCTGGGTAGTTTAAGATTAAGACTTTGTTATTATTATTATTGTTGATGACAAAGTTCAATATGTTTGAAGTTTTATGGAATAAGTTTGATCAAAAGAAACGTCATAGTTGATCATAAGAGAGCTAGTAGATCAACTAACATATTTTTCAAATGAATAATAAGAATAATAAGGGCATTGTTGTATACAAAATGTTAAGAGTCATGAAAGAAAATACATTGACAAATGAATAACGCGTGGACATACAATGATTCGACCGAAAAGGGAGTACAAGCATGTGCACGATTGAACGATTGATTGCTTTGAAACATCTAAACTTTAGCACATCTGAAACAAAAGAATCATAGGACTACCAAGGTGAAGCGGGTTTTCTTGCTAGCCAAACCCAAGAAATAATTTTAGAAAAATATTCATTATCCAAATGGTGATCAATTTTGACATAAAGATAGACTTGAACAACCTAATTCAAAGTGTGTGAACTTATTGAATGATATAAAATACTATGCTCAATATATCTTTTAGTTTTAAATTGGATAGTCCTTTGCAATAGGGTGCGATAGACTTGAAATATGAAAATAGTAGAGGAAGGCTCGGCTTAAATTTGACCTTTCCCAATCTACCCAAACCTCCCAATAGCAGAAGCCACACTGTATTTATATCTTTTAGTCATGAAAAATATAGTTCAACCAAACATTTGATATTGTAGTTTTCCATACAAAAATATATTCATAATGACATATGTTTTATATTGCCGTATGCAAAAGCCCCCTGGCACCTCCAACAACAAAATAGATGATAATACATATTGGATAGTTTTCTATCCATTAGAGACTACTTAGAATGAAGTCAAATATCACCAAAAAAAAAAAAAACCTCCTTGAGGAAATATGAAAAGCTTAATAAGTTAACTGTCATATTCAAACTTCAAACTGAGATAAGCAGGGATTGAAGGCTGTATTTTCAAACTACTGTCTGACAAAGTGCCAACAATAAAATTCCTTCTGCATAATCAACATTTGAGTCTTCAATGATATTCATAGCCTACTTTTTTGTAACTTGAATCCTAAAAATCAAAAAGCAAAATTTTAGTCACGAAGTAGAAAAAAGATAAATTTGTAATCTTAAATTACTCCTCTACAACAATCCCAATCATAAATATGAGATAAAAATTAAGAATATTACTGTTCAGTAAAAGTGTATTGCCAGTGTATGACATAAAAGCTTATTGAAAACCATATCCGATATTGCAACATTGATTTTGATAACCTTTTTGTTTTGTTATTCAAGTAGAATAAATACTATAATACCCAGTGGAAAGAAGTCATTACATAAATAAATGCTCTTGGAATAGTTGATAAATGGAGGTTAACCGTACAAAGTCCTTTAAGCTAATTATTGATTAGAGTACTTCCCTTAAAACTCACCTGATAATTTAGTATCTGTTCAACATAGTAGATTGAACTTGAAAAAATTTCAAAGGGTAACTCAAAAAGTTAAAGAAAACTCGTATAAAGTAAAAGAATTTGTTCAACATTTTCATTCATGTATTTCACTACTACATTTCTCAATATAAAGAACAACCAATCCAGCTTCCATATTAGTAAGGATAGAAATTGAACATCTGAATATGCATATCACTCCACTAAAATGGGCACACAAAATCTATACATAATTTATGTCAACTAACAAATACACGACAAATATTTTTTATATAGGTAAATGCAGGTCATCTCATAAAGGATAGCTAATATATAATTTTTCAGTGGAAGCTCATTACTTTCCAAGGGAAGAGTTCCAATTTTCCTTCTGCATTTTACATAGGTAATTCAATTTGGTGACTCCTATTATATTCTATTATGAAATTTAGTACCAAAGCAATAACAATTTAAATAGTCAAGGGCCATTAAAACATTAGGTAGTTCTATTCTTACAAACAAATGCAGCAATAAATTGCAATTGTCAATCAATTTTGGTTCCTTAAGAGAAGAAGCACTTTTAAAAAAGTAGAGAATGTAATGGAAAGAATTAATGCAGTATATGCAAAGATTTACCAAGTACAAATTTCCATCTTATGTAGCATTTGCATCAATTTATGAACCTTTTTCTTCAATATTTATCTTTTTGATATCTAAACTAACTGACAAAGAGGACTCTGCGATATGAGGACGCGCTCTTTTAAAGCAGTACGACTTTTGCACAATTAGTGATCAAAATTAGTGACCATCTGGCAATTTCTTGGGTGGTAAGAATTGAGTTATATTATAATTTCTCATGATTTTGATAGATAGAATAGTGTTAAGAGGGACTAGAATGTAAATATGGTCACTTGCAAAGCATGACACATGATGCTCTGCCATACTAGCAGTTCTCCTTTGCATCCTGCAGAATGGGCAAAGCCAGGACTCTCAAATACCTGAACATCTATTACCATAGCAAATACAAGAAATGGTAAGCATTCATTCACCAAAAATATTTGCATGAAATGGATGTGGAAATGCCACAACGTGGACATAAAAAGCTACTCTTGTATTAGCATAAATATTAAACAGTTCTCCATCCATTAAAAAAAGTATCATAATTTGTACACACATTGATTATGTCAGAAAAGAAAAAATAAATTAGCTCTTGTCAAAGTAGGTGTTAATACATGACACGTTCAAAAGGGCAATTTATGATTTTAAATATTTTGAAATTATTGCAACATAACTGTAAATGAAATGAACTAAATGTTTGACAGAGTAAAATAAATTATAGTAAGAGTACATGTAAGAGTGTCAATGGAACCAATAACCTGCACACCTTATCCAAAACCCACGTGAGATACAGGTTTGGGTCTTAAAAAATTGGCCAATTATAGGTTGGGTTTGGGTTTCAGAATCAGATTTGAAGCCTTTATCAACCGGGGATTGAATTTAGAATCCAAGCCCAAAAACTTAAAACCAGACTAGATACATATGTATGTATCATTACAATTTTAAATTATAAAAATCAAACAGGAGCACACTATGTTCCAATGAAATTATCCATAGCAAATGATTTGACTATTGGAAATCAAACATGCAAAGCTAGCAATAAAATTTATTTTTACTTTCTTAAGATATGTTAAAAGAACAAAAATCCTATGCTAGTTGCCAGATCTTACATTTCCAAATAATGGCGCATTGGGATCAGACTCTGAGCTTCAAATTTGCATCCATTTGAATGGTGCCTCCAATAAGATCTGGAGGCCTACATCTCCATATTTCAGCCATTGAACTTAGACCAATATCTGCAACAAAACCACAAGCTTGTAGGTATTCCTCATGCAATGATTATGACTATATTATATAATTTCCCATGACTTTGGTAGTTAGAATTGAATGTAGAGGGAATAGAATGTATATAATTCACTACAAGGAAAATGACTTTTGCCTATGATTTTTTTCGTAGGAAAGATAGAAAAATCGTAGGGAAGCCTTTCCCTACGATTTGTCATAGGCAAAAGCTGAAAAAAGTCGTAGGCAAAGGTGCGTCGGGAAAGCCTTTACCTATGACTTTCAAAATCGTAGGCAAAGAGCAGGCCTTTTTCCTACGATTTTTTTGTTAGGAAAAGTTCATATTTCATAGGGAAAGAGTGACCAGAATTTGATATTTAAATTTAAATTTTGAAACCTTTGCCTACGAAATAAAAAATCATAGGGAAAAAAAAAAAAAATACTTATCCACATCTTTCCTACAAAAATCTTAAAATCGCAGGAAAAAGTTGGCTAATAATTATTTTGAAATTTCTTTCCTACGAAAAACCTCAAAATATAGGCAAAATTAAAAAAATAATTTTTTATCACATCTTTTCCTACAAAATTTCTTAAAATCATAGAAAAAAGTTGGCTAATAAAAATTTTTAATGTATCTTTCCCTACGAGAAACCCCAAAATCGTAAAAAAAAATCTAAAAAATATTTTTATCCACATCTTTCCCTACGATTTTTTTGAAAATTGTAGGGAAATATTGACTAGTAATAATTTTAATTTCCTTTTCTACAAAAAAAAAACCCCAAAATTGTAGGAAAAAATTAAAATCATATAGAAAAGTTATTTATTCTATTTTAAATTATTTAATATTTTAAAATTATTTTTTTATTTTAATATTTTTAATATTTTATATTTTATTTAAATAGAATATAATTTGTTTATTTCATATTTTTTAAATATTAAAAACTATATCAATAATAATATGATTCTTTACATACAATATCCATTACATATACAAAATTTTTACATAATGGCAACAAAAGATAAACATTAAAATAACTAATAAATGAAAGTCAGTAGTTCATATCAATTACAATATCCATAACTAACATAAAACATCAAAACACATGAATGAGAACACAACATAAGGTCCTAGACACTTTATAAAGGTCTCATTCATAAATGACTTTCCCAGTTTTCTAGCACTCTTTTAAACATTACTAGAGTAAGCATTGCCCTAGAATGGCATTGCAATTCGTAAATGTTTCAATAAGACATCATTGCAGACCTCTCATGCCAAAGTACACTTTGCTCACTTTTCTTAAAAAATTTCCAAGGTATCGAAATTGCTTCTGCAAGGGTGAAAAATAAGTATTAAAGAATTTTATATTTGATCAATTTTTATGCTCAAAGAAAATAAATTATTAATCAAAATCATGGCAACTTGTAATTGAGTACAACTTGATTAAATACCCTGTTAGCATCTCTAAAAGCATAATTAAACAATGCAAGTATGAGAGGTGCAACAGTTCCCAAACATTGGTTGCCAGTCAATATGAAAACTTTTGATGACAAAAAGAAGCATTTTACTTATATTAAGCAATGGTGAACATCATGATGCTTCTCAATGGTCCATGTTATGCAGATCTGAACTCATGCCTAAGTCCATCACAAACATTAAAGTCTATCCAATTCTCAATCACATGCATGCTTCCAGTAGTTGGCCAGTGTAATTATGGAAAATCAACTGAATCAAAGTGAGATGATCAGGAAAGAAGTAAGCAGAAGGCAAATTAACTGGCAAGAAATAATGATCGGATTTGATTGAAACCAAATAAAGTATTACAATTTCATATCATAGGATTTGGCTGTGTTACCACCATGATCAACTCAGAATATTATAATCACAACTTCGTAATATGAATGTAAATGAAATTAAACAAGCCCATAAAAAATGAAGGCATTTTCTTTCACCAAAAGCCCTTGATAAAAATATAATTTCTTGGCCATACGGATGCTTTGCACAAATAGCATTTTCTCTTATGCTTCATAGAATAAACCACCAACATATTAGTTTGTGCAAGATAAATAGATGAAGAAACACAGTTTATATGTAATCCAACTTGCATGATAACATGTGCTCATAGTTTTTATTCAAAGAATATATGCAAATAATGAACCGAAGAAGAAGAAAGAAAAGAACACAAAATGATGGAAACTGTATGGTAAAGTCAAAAGTTTTTAAATTTTATAATCTTTGGAAGAATGTCAATCACAAATATGAAGCCTATGCCCAGAGTTGACACAGAATTTAACAAAAATGAAAGCTTGATTTTTCAAATTAATGAGATCTATCGCATGTAATTATGGTGCAGCTTTAGGAAACATTAATTGCACAAATTTATGAGACCCATCTCTCTTCCTAAAGCCTTTCTTTTTGTTCTAGCACATAACTCAGTTAATTACTTTATCATTTATTGATGAGGTAATGCATTCAAAATTCTTATATCTATCTAGCTTTATCCCTACTGGTTACATCAGTTAATCACTATGAATACAACTGCAGCCAAAAAAATTACTATGCATACAACCAAGCATCTTGGACACTCATGCTTACACCCTTGAGGGAAAAAATGTGGAGAGTAAGCTAAACATAGAAGATGGAGGCACTAATCAATGAAGAAACAACAATGGCATGATCATTGAGTGGGTGCATTGAACATCATAAGGTTATTTCTAGGCACTCATAGTTGTTGATAAACACGATCTTCCTTTTCTAAAGAAGAAAAGTTTGGTTCAGTAAAGTACTTCATAACTGCCATTAAATGCCTTAATCCTCAAGTATTTCCAAGAACATTGAAGGAAAACTTTCAATCAAACCAACAAAAATTAAAACAATGTAGTGCACATAGCATATTGAGCTTCATTACATACATAAATTTGAGGTAATTAGCATAGGTATAAGAGTCATACCAAAAGGTAGCACTGATTGCCACATGGTTTTTGATTTTGTTCCAGTTCAGGCACATAGGGAAGTTTTTCACTCTGTCAAGTAAAAAATCCCAATTAAAAAACCAGCAAACATTTCTACAATGCCTTGTAAAATAGCAATCTTCAAGAACATTATAACTCACAGGGACAAATAATTTCTGAGAACAGCCATGGACGCAGCAACCAAAGATCAGCAAAAAAAACATTTACGAGTTAGTGGATCCATCACATGCTACAATAAGAAGTGAAATGCAAGATCGAAAAAAAACAATATGACAGCTGGATTAATTACATAAATAATGAGACTAATTAAACTAGTAGCTTTCAGCAATCTAGGATTCCACCAATCTATGGAGAGAGAGAGACAGAGAGGGAGGGAGGGAGAATCAGTCAATAGTAGTTCCCTTTGGCACTCACTATATGGGCCCACCGAGACTCATGTGGATGAACTGCACCGCCGAATGGTGCTTAAATTTTCCCTCTCATTTTCTAGGAGTTGCAAGCAACCAGAAGACTAGACTCCAGCAACAAACGCACAGTAGTCAATTGTTCATCAAAAAGAAGTAGAAACTTCGGCCAAAAAAAGAAGAAAAAAAAAACCTCAGAATTCCCTCATAAATCTCAGTAGCCGGCCTACGCTCCTCACACCCACTCAATTGAAACAGCTGCCTTCCTTCCTTTGCGCCGTTCTTCCAACCACCCCAGTTTGCTCATAGTTTAGAGCTCAGAGGAGAGAGAATGAGATCATTGCTAGGCTCGCCTACTCTGAAATAAACTTATCAAACAAAAATGGCAGAATAATTTATCAAAAGAATCTGAAATAGTATTAAGAGTCTCATCAAGAAACTGCCTCCCTTCATACTTTGTTCCCTCGAAAACTTCAGGATTTTTCCCATGCTTTTTGTCTTTCTCCCTCGGAAAAAAGGGACATCCATTACCATAGCAGATACACAAATTGTAAGCATTTGCATGAAATGGATGTGGAAATGCCACATCATGGACATAAAGAATAAAGAGTTACTCCTGCATTAGCATAAATATTAAATAGTTCTCCTTCCATTAAAGAAGAAAAAGCAACATAATTTGTACACACATTAATTATGGCAGAGAAGAAAAGAAACAAATTAACTCATATGAAAGTAGGTGTTAAAATATCACACATTCAAAGGGCAATTTATGATTTTAAATATTCTTGAAATTATTGCAACATAACAGTAAATGAAATGAAATGAATGTTTGACAGAGTAAAAATAAATTGTAGTAAAGGGTACATGTAAGAGTGTCAGAGGAGACCAACAACCTGCTAACTTTATCCAAAACCCATGTGAGATATAAGTTTGGGTCTAAAAAATTGGCCAATACTAGGTTGGGTTTGGGTCTCAAAGTCAGATTTGAAGCCTTATCAACATGTGATTGAATAAAGAATCCAAAAGCAAAAACTTCAAACCTGAATACATACATACATATGTAGCTATGTATAGTTGTATGTAGGTATGTACCGTAACAATTTTTAAATTATAAAAATAAAATGGAAACACGCTTTGCTCCAATGAAATATTATCCATGGCTTATGATTTGACTATTGGAAACCAAACATGCAAAGCTAGCAATAAAAAATCCATTTTCAGTTTCCTAAGATATGCTAGAAGGACATAAAGTCCTATGCTAATTGCCAAATCTTACCTTTCCAGATATTGGTGCATTGGGATCTAACTCTGAGCCTCAAATTGCATCCCTTTGAAATGGTGACTTCAATAAGATCTGGAGGCCTACCTCTCCATATTTCATCCATTGAATTTAGACCATTATCTGCAACAAGACAACAAGCTTGTAGATATTCCTCATGCATATTTATTATATTTGTTCCCTAAATATGAATATCTAAAATACAAGTTAGAAGAAAAGAAAGAGATAATTTGTTTGGTCTCAAATTACTCCTCTACACCAATACCATGAACAAGGCCACAACAATGAGATGAAGGTTTGGATCACCATTATACTGTAAAGATGTGTCATCAAAAGAAAACATGAAAGAAGATCCAAAACTACAGCATAGTGTTTAAAAAACCACTCCATCAGATTTCATTATTCAGTAAAAATAAATACCATAATAGCATCAATATGGCATAATATCATGAAATTTTCCCAAGTGGAATGGTGAGAGAACTAAGGAAATAAATATCCTTGTAATCAAGGTTTTAAATCTCATGGAAAATAGGTGTTTCAGTTTTGTACAAAATGAGACACCTTACATCCCGTTCCATCTCGATCCTAGCTTGGAATGCTTTTTTTCTTTAAAAAAATTATTTGTGAAGCTTTATTGTTTTATTCAATTTTTAAACATATTTGAATTTCAAAAGTTATATTATGATAAATTTGATCTATTTGAAATTGATACTAATAATGTATTATGGTGAAGACAAGCCGGGACATGACGGTCAAGATCGATCTTCGAATCTTTGAGATGAGATGTTTTAGCCATCTCGACTCTCGTCCTACCGAAACTTAAATCACTTCTTATAATAATATATCAAGGCTTTGCCATACAAAACTGATATTCTAGTTGAAAACAAAGTGATTGTGTTATTTTCCAACTTCATGAAAAACATTATAGATTTATGTTTACAAATTTCATAAATTAAATAGTCTTTGTTGTTAAGAGTTTTCACTAAGATGCACATATTCAGTAGGATATATATATATATATATATATATATATGTTAATGACCATTACATATATAGCAGTGATTGTAACTACCATGTCATATGATAAAAATTACTAAGATGCACATATTCAGTAGGATATAGTTAATATATAGTAATAATAATGACCTTTACATATACAACAAGAATTGTGATCAACAGTAATATGACAAAAAATGATGAAACTAATAAGGCTGCATTTTGACTAGAGACGGGTGCATATACAACATGTCACAATAATGATAATTTTGCAATAAAAGAAAGTCAGAGTACACAAAAGAGAAAATAATGAAAAATCAAGGTTCTCAAACAAGAGTTTTATCTTGACAACTCTATCTCTTCTAGAAGAAAATATTGGGGAAATAGGTTATATTTGTAGATTTGAAAGTACAAGAACTTCTTCCAAACTACATTAGTCTACCATTTACGAAAAAAGTGAAAAAAAGTAAAACAAGTATATGCATATGTATGAGCATAACATATATCTTGCAATTAAATGCATAAGAAATATGAATATTCACCAGCAATCGTGGCATATAAAAATAATAGTGCTAGAATTTATGAATTAAATAGCCAAATATTGCACAACTATGTACCTAGCTTAATGACAAGTTTTGTACTACAAAATCAACTTTAATAATTTTAATCCACATGAATTGTCTTTCTTTACAATTTTTAAAACAAATCTACTGATAACACATCTGAAATACTCAAACCATGAAAACTGCAAAATGGAAACTAAATGCACTCGAGACCAACACCAAACTTGAGTTTTCAGATCTTATGAAAGGGTGGTTTCTTGAGAAACAAATGGATCCCAAGATAGAACGATGCCATTGATCTAGTCTTCTCAATAGCTCTCGTGAACCATTGAAGTGTACTTGAACATGCTATTCATGAATTCATCCTTAATTTAGGTTTCAATATAGGTAATTTCACTTTTAGAGGTTTCTATCTTTTTATGTTACATTTGCTCTTTTGATTCCTAGGGTCGATATTTCACTCTCAAAGGACCTTTCTCATCATTTTATGTTTTGAGGGGCTAAAATCCATGATTGGAGTGTCTGATGGATGCAACAATAAGGCTTGGGTTATGGTGACGTCTTGTGGTTTAAGTGCTTATTGTAGGAAACCCCCAACTTATTCAAGTCAAAGAAAGACTAGCACTAAATTAAGAAGCCCTAGATGAACTTTAGTGCCCAAAGATAAAAAAGAGAAAGATAAAGAAAGAAGGCAAAAGGAATAGGGAAAAAAAGTGAAAAAAGGGAAGAGAAAAGGTCACTAACGCTTCACACTATAGTTAAATAAAATAAGATGTTCAAAATCTCTTCTCTCTCCTCCTAACTTCCATTAGTTGATCTAGGTTCCATATCTTAGTAACCATAATCTTCTACCTCAAATAATCCATCTCAAATTTTTCCAAATTTTCAAAACCGCACTCAATTCCTAAGTGATTCCTTATTAGAAGCGTTTTTGAGGCATGTTTTCTGTTCCTTCTGCTTTTAAAAAAGTACTAACAAAAAAGGGTGAAATCTAGGTTTCTAGCTTCATTTTATGATGCTTTCTAACTTTTCTATTTATAGAAGTAGTTGTTAATATTGTTACCAAATGTTTACTTCCATGATTGCACCTACTTCCAATTCTAGTGACTAAGTTCCATGCACCAACTCCAAAACCTTCATTTGATTCATTGACCCCCATATGCAGTAGAAATATTGTTTTAGTGGAGTTAGGCATGATGTGAGGACAATGAGGTTCATTGGGCAAACAATGTGGGAATAGTTGTTGGCAAGACAAGCAAAAGCAATCAACTATCATGCATTAATCCCAAAGCAAGCCATACATATCATTCTATTTTTATCTGTACTATCTTAAACAATACCCTTTGTCTTTTGCCACAGTTGACCATACATCATGATTTACACCTATTTCTAATCATATATGGCACCATGCCTTAGTTAATTCTTAAATCATCGAGTTTTATTTGATAAAAGATTACTGAATTTATTTCTTAAGCATTGTTGATTTGATTACATAGATCTCATAGTTCTTTACATGCGAAGATGGTATTAACTTTCAAAACCACATGGACTTCTTGAGTTTTAATTCCTTTTCTCTAAATTTAATTACCATAAACCTTTTCATGTCCAGCTAATTGTAACACTAAAATGCTAATGAAGCAGTGAAACTTGCCTTTTAATTTCTTGAAGTTTATTCACTTTTATCTGGTTCATATCTAGATTTCTTTAAACAAGGATATGACTAGTGCCCCATTCTTTAAACAACAGTTATTGTCACATCATTAGTTAGTCAACTAGCCACCAGTCATAATCATTAGCCATCAGTGCATACATTTGATGTATTTGAGTTTTTAAAATTCAAAACATAGCAGGTGTAGCACTGCACGTATGCAAAGCTTTTAAGTTTTTAAGCTTGCGTACAAATACCTCTATCAAACAACTCTTAATATGTCTAGGTCAGGAATTGACAAAAGTTTTTTTTTTTTTCCTACAAAATAACCATTGCAAGTGGTCAGTTTACCTAGCAAATCCAACAATCCATGAATTTCAAAAGATCTTTGGAATCCAATAGTAGTTTTTAGAGGGTACAATTGCAGCAAACTAATTTACGGCAAATGTGATATAAACTCGAAACAAATAAAGACGCCAAGCAGAGACCAATCCACAGATTCCATAAACTCAAACCATCGATTAATCAGTAAATTGGGTGATTTTCGTATGATCTAATCCATATAGACCGATCGATATAAAGGATTTTTGATCATCGTATGACATGTAATTTTTCGAATCCATTCATTCTCAAACCATTTCTGAATCCAATAAATCGTGTTAAAAGGATGGTACCGATTTCAAAGTCGACATGATAAAAAAAAATATACACACATGATGGAATGAATACATGAGCCTCCTAATTAAGAACCATCAAAAAGATCTTATCTTAGAAAAAAAAAAACATCAAACCTGCAGTCTCCGAGAGAACTGAGCCGATCTGATAACTCCTTCTCCTAGTAGGGCTTCAAACCGATCTTCTGTTTATTTTTTTCTGGATCTTGGAAAAACGATTGGGGATTCTCGTTGTCTCCTCCACAGGAGCTTAGCTTTCCTTCTTCCTTCGTGGCCGTGCGGTGCCGTGCTCTAACGCACCTCTGAGGTGCAGATTGCGATGATTTCTTGCCCCGGCTGGGATCTAAATACACGCGTCGCCGCGTGGGATGGATGGACCTGGACAGGCTATGATGTAACGCGTGACCCCTTCCGCTCCTTTGTAACGTCTAGTCCCGTGACTTGAGTCGGTCGGCACCTGCCCGCTTAGAGTTTGGATCTCTTTTAAATAATAATGCCCCTGATGGACTGGCACGCTAAACCTCCCCTTTTTCTTATTTTTTATTTTTTACAACCAACACACTTGAAATTATTTGTTCGTTGAAAAGATAATTTTAAAATCATCAAGATGCTTCCAAATTTTGACTAGGCATTCAAATAAAAGTTCTTTCATTTGGCTAGTCACTGAAACAGCTGCATAAATAATTTTTGTTGCCGATAAATTACGTTTCTTGAATGTCGAATAACGAAGAGGGTGTGGAAGGTCACTGGGACAGCCAGAGAATCTTTCAATGCCTCTCCCTCAACCGGATTCCTACAAATAAGTCTTCGAGGACCGATTACATCGGTGGAGACCCTTCGATGCTCCAATAAGCAACTTGAAAAACAATATAGAAAAAGCTCAAGGAATTAGCTAGAGAACATGGAGTTCAGATCCCTTCTCTCATTATGAGCGAAGGTTCTTATACCTGGAGGTCCTTTTTACTCGCTTTTGGAAGGTGATTGATTCTAAGACATTATTTTTTGGTAATGAACAAGCGGCAAGGCCAACAATGACAGGTCGCAATAAACACTGAGCATGCCAGAGATGTTCCGTCCTGCCAACCCCCTGCTAGATGCAGCGCCACAGATGGTAGATGGGCTTAGTCATGTCAGACGTGCACCATAATGGATAGTGGCCATGCACGGTTGCAGATAGTTAATGGGCTACGTGGTGGTTGAAGGTGGCTAGTAGGCCATACGGCGGTTGCAGTCCGAGGCCGAGGGGACCTTGGGGCCCGAGGCCGAATGGCCCTTGGAGTCTGAGGTAAAGGGGGGCTTGGGGTCCGAGGCCAACGGGACCTTGGTGTCAAAGGCTAAGGGGACCTTGGGGTCCATGGCTGAGGGAGACTTAGGGTCCGAGGTCGAGGGAGACCTGGGGTCCGAAGCTGAAGGGGACCTGGGGTCCGAGGCTGAGGGGACCCTAGGGTCCGAGGCCAAGGGGACCTAGAATCCGAAGTCGAGGAAGACCTAGAGTCCTAGGCCAAGAGGACCTAAAGTCCGAGGCCAAGGAAACCTTGGGGTCCTAGGTTCCGTCAGTCACCCTTCCGTTAGCCTTAATGTGGCATGATCAACCACATTAATTTTAAAATCATTTTGTCAACTAATAATGTTTAATTAAAAAAATTAGCTTCTTAAAGCCGTTCAGTGAATGGTTTAAAATGGGCCATACAGAGAAAGAAGACTTAAAACCCTTTTCAAGCCCATTTATTATGAAAGTATAAGTATTTTTTTATTGATGACATCTTTATTATTAATCCATGAATGTCCTAGCAAAATATGGCTGATGTTCATGAAAAAGACTTCATATCATGCTTCATCAATATAGTTTCTACACCATGATTGATGCAAAATCGATTCGCATGCAAATAAATTTTATATGATTAATGATTGTAGTTGATTAGTCTTCTGAAGTAATAGCCTAAAAGGGATTCAGAAAAACTCACAGTAACTCCGCACGCGAAACAGTTCCACAGAAAAGTAAAGAAGAAAGACCGTCGAGGCTAAGAAGCCCCGGTAGGACTTGCTCTCCTTCAATAAAGTTACTAGTAGATTAGAGGGGGTATACCTGGCATGAGGGAAAGATCAAAGTACTGAAGGGGTCGCTTTGCCTGCGGATGTGCCCTAGATGACCAAGCCTCAAGCCCATGGATTTGCGGAAAGTATCCGCTGATTTGGATGACGATCATCTTAAATCTTGGATTTATGGTTACCGAGGGATTTGCAATATCACCATACAAGGGT
The DNA here is from genome assembly GCA_900491605.1 of Calamus simplicifolius. NCBI lineage: Eukaryota > Viridiplantae > Streptophyta > Magnoliopsida > Arecales > Arecaceae > Calamus > Calamus simplicifolius. The sequence goes on from UESW01002902.1 coordinate 68,563, forward strand.
AATAAGAAAGGAGAAAATCAGAATAAAAGGTAAAGAGATGAAGAAGAAGTGGAGAAGGAGGTGGGGTGGCCGAGGGTCCTTGGGCGTCCCTTGGATGGGGCAAGACGGCGGCTAGGGCTCTTGGACGGCTACTTGAAGAGTTGCAAGGGGTGGCTAGGGTTTAGAGCGTCCACTGATGGATGGCAAGAAGACGGCTAGGGTTTAAGGATGGGCGGCTTGGATGCAGGCATGCACAGGAGCAAGAACACAGGAACACAAAGGAAAATATGACTCAAAATAACTGATTGATTATTGATTGATTAAAAGGTTCGATTCTTTTTCATACAGAAGGGTCTCTTTTATAGGATAAGATACTTGGGGCTCAAATAAATATAAATATGGAAATAAAAAGAGGTGTTCCTTTTTCATGAGAGAAAATTCAAAATAATTTTAAATTGACGCCCACTTTATTCCTAAAATATGGATTAAGTGGCTCCCTTTGAATTTAAATACATGAAAGAAAATTTAAAATTTAGTAATTTGGGGTGGCCATATTAGGCGTCCTTCACTTGCTTCTTTGGGCTGAATGCAGGGTTGAAATTTTTAAAAGAACTGGGCGGCAATATGGGCATCCTTCACTACTACAATTCATGGCTGAAAATTTAAATCTGGGCGGCATGCATTTGGGCGTCCCTTCACTGCTTCTATGTATAGGCCTTGTCTACTTCTTCCATACTGGTGTCTCCTCTTGTAAGCTAAATAAATTTACTATAGGACTCACATTAAAATAAATTAAACTAGAAAGGATTCAAATTGAAATAAATTGAACTGGATGGATCTCAAATTAAAATAAACTATACCTAATTTTTCAACTCAAGAATTGAATCAAAACTAATCAGATATCCATAGAGGATTAAGAATCCTCTGCTTGATCCTGGTGCCCGCACCAATTCTTTCAGGGTAGGAAGAACTCGACCCCATTGAGTATGGGTCATTCTGGCTCTGGTATCTCTCTAGTAGGTCTGGGTCGAGGCGCTACAAGTCCTCTCGAGTAATCCATGAATCGTTAGATTCGGGGCAACCCTGCTATCGACCAGGTAGCATTGATAACCATGGTTCTGGATCGTAATAGCTTGATCATCTAGGATACGCTCGATCCACTCTTCTCTCTCAGGCAAAATTGGTGGTGGATACTCTTGGGTAGGTTCACTCATGAAGGAGGATTAGGTCCAAAGTAATCACTAGGAACACTACAAGAGAATTTAAATATTGTGACGCCCAAATGCGTCGCAATTGCGTCGCTAAACATGATATTGCGACGCAATAGCGACGCAATGAGGGCGTCACTCAACTGTCCGTCGCAATACCCTTTTGTCGCAATTGCGTCGCAATATTGCGACTCTCTGTGACGCTCTTGCGACGCCACATTGCGTCACAATATTGCGACGCATTCAAATGCGTCGCTAAATTTAAAAATAAATTTAGTTAGAAAAAAATTAATTTTAAATATTGCGACACACTAAATTACGTCATAATATTTAAAATTAATTTTTTTAAAAAATTATTATTAAATATTACGACGCACTAAATTGGGTCGCAAAATTGCGACTCATCTAGATGCGTTGCAATATTTAATAATAATAATTTTGGTATAATAGCGACGCAATTTGAGTCGCTAATGCGTCGCAAATAAAAATTATTTTAAAATATTGCGATGCAAGGTAATTGCGTCGCAATATTTTAAAATAATTTTAAGATAAAATAGCGAGTCAATTGTAGTCGCTAATGCGTCGCTATTAAATTTATTTTTAAATTATTGCGATGCCAGGTCATTGCATCGTAATATTTAATAATAATATTTTAAAAATATTAGCGATCCAATATCAGTCGCTAATGCGTCGCAAATTTTTTTTTAAAAATATTTAAATGATTAAAAATTAAAACGGTTAATTCAATTTTGCTAAATCTAAATATTGATACAAACATTTTTCACTCAATCCAAACAATAATATATTTCAAAAAATAATTTATATATTAAAATTTTGAAGTTTTTACAACATAAAAAAAAAAAAAATACATCAAGAATCTGAACGATCACGTGGAGGCTGTGGAGGCTGAAGACTCTGCGACAAGCGGCTAACCATATCCCGCAAATAATGCATCTCATCTCGCATGTCTGCAACCTCCTGATCCCGGCCTCGCATACGATCCTCAAAATCCTGCTCGACCTCCTGGCGAATCTCCTCTGCAATAGATCTGCGAAGCTCCTGTAAACGCTCGGGAGGAAGATCAGCAGGAACTCGCGAGCTGGAGGCCTGATGGGGAAAAAATGTAGAAGCTCTAGTGCCCATACCATAGACCCTGCGGTCTCGTGGCTGGGCACCAACAGCCTCCAAAAACACACGTCGACTCTCCTCTGCTGAGAGTTCGACGGGCGTCTCCCCATCAGTAGAGTCGACCTGTGATGCCTGGGAGCGAAGCTCCTCGACTCGTGTCTTGAAATTATGAAATCAACAATAAATGAGTTAATAAATTTCTTGAAATAAAATTTTAGAAATTAAACAGATACTACATAAATCTAATTTCTTACCGCAACCTCCCGTGATCGCGTGTCGACCCAGGAGCCGTCCCTCCTGGTGTGTGTCGCCCTGAATAGACGAAACTCACCAGGATCTCCGCCCTCCTGCTCAGTCTATAACAAAAAAAAAATGATATTAATACAAATATTTGTAAATAACTAAAATAGTAATTAAAATATTTATGTTTTCTTACCATACGCCGTCTGTGCTCCTGAATCGAAATGGAGCCCGAAGTATGAGGAGAGACCCGTGCCAGGACCGCCCTTCTCAGATCGGCGGTTCGTGCTGGCTGATGCGGACCTCCTGCGCCAGCCATCGGACTCCCAGGCCTGCTGCCACTCGTGCCAAATACCCTCTGGCACGTGCGCAGGACGCTGACCCGATGACCTCCAACGATGAAGCATGTCGGAGTATCGGCGTCGCGTCAGAGCCTCCCATGCTGCCCTAATGGCATCATGGGTGGCAGGATCCCACGTAAACTTTTTCTGCATTAAAATAAACAGTTAGTTTCTGAATTTATTAACTTTAAAGAATTATATATCACTGATAAATTGTATTTAATAAGTTTACCTGAAACTCAGAAAAATAAAACTCCCTCGTGGCTGGCGATACGTGGCGCCAATCGTAGCCACTGGGATCTGCACGCCTCTGAAAAACGGCGCTGATGTGGCTGGATACATGATGCTGCTCAATGAATCTGTTAAAAAAATGCAAGTTTATAAGTAATGACTTAAAAACATAAACAAATATTTTTAATTAGTATATACTTACATCCCCTGAGCATCAAGTCGAAGTACAGTGCGGCCGATGGTGGAAGAACTCTCGGAGGTCTGTGCCGATCGGCTGGATGGTAATACTGCTGCAGAGATCGAAGGCTGCGCCTCTGCTGGAGATCCAAACTCTCCATCTCCGACGCTCATGTGATCTGATGTCGCAGGATCCAAACTACGTCTCTGCTCACCCAAACTGTCGTCGGTAGATCTACCTCTGCCCCTCATACTGAAAATACTAAAGATTCACACAATTAAATTACGATTAATGATTGACTATGTAAGAATTTAACACTTATAAAAAAAAGTTAAATTTTAAAAAACCTTTATGTTTAATCGGTGTCATTTGTTTCGTGAAATGTTGGTTCAACATCCGATGCCGTATCGGATTGCGAATCAGTTTCATTATCATCGGAAGGAAACCGAACATTTGCATCCGCAATTTCTTGGACATCACCACTTGGATCTCTAAGTGATGTTTCAGGAGCCCTTGTGTCATCCTCAATTGCATGCATTTCCATCTCATCCTCTTGAAATGCAGGGCACTCGGCTGATTGACTTGATGAACTCTCCTCTAATACGATTGTTGAACGTGGGACGATTTTAGAAACGGCCCACCAATCTCGCTTGTCGTTGCGCAAACTTGGATATCCGCAGTAAAAGACTTGCTGAGCTTGGGATGCAAGGATGAATGGGTCATATTTCTGCAATCTTCGTCGATGGTTCACTTCAACCAATTATAGTCGTTATGAACCCTTTTGCCCACAGGAACTATCGGATCGAACCAATCACAACGAAACAATACGGTTCGTTTCATAGGCCAACCGGGATATTCAACTTCAACCACCTCTACTAACTTTCCATAATAATCCTGCATATTTGCTCCAACACTTTCTCCTTTTACACACACGCCCCAGTTCTGCGTGCCTCTTGAAGCTGCTAATCGTTCAATCTGAAATTTGTACCCATTTACAAAATAGCCAGTAGAGGTTGTTACGGTCTTCAATGGCCATTGCGATAGACATTTAATGAAAATATTGTCGGTTGTCGACCATGGACCGTTGACCTATAAATTAATAAGCTATTGACATCCAATTCAAAAAATAATAGCCATTATCGAAATTGATTGAGTGATACTACTCACAAATTCATAAAAC
>UESW01002902.1:80842-100720 GCA_900491605.1 Calamus simplicifolius
TGCAATCCGTCCGAGATCGGCGACGATCCGACGGTTGCGATCGATCCAAGCCCTGATCCCGATCGGCCACGACCGATCTCGGACCGTGGCAATCCGTCCGAGATCGGCGACGATCCGACGGTTGCGATCGATCCAAGCCCTGATCCCGATCGGCGACGACCGATCTCGGACCGTGGCAATCGGTCCGATCGGCGATCCGACGGTTGCGATCGATCCAAGCCCTGATCCCGATCGGCCACGACCTATCTCGGACAGTTGCAATCGTCCGAGATCGGCGACGATCCGACGGTTGCGATCGATCCAAGCCCTGATCCCGATCGGCGACGACCGATCGCGGACCGCGGCAATCGGTCCGATCGGCAAAGATCCGACGGTTGCGATCGATCCAAGCCCTGATCCCGATCGGCCACGACCTATCTCGGACAGTTGCAATCCGTCCGAGATCGGCGACGATCCGACGGTTGCGATCGATCCAAGCCCTGATCCGATCGGCCACGACCGATCTCGGACATCCGTCCGAGATCGGCGACGATCCGACGGTTGCGATCGATCCAAGCCCTGATCCCGATCGGCGACGACCGATCGCGGACCGCGGCAATCGGTCCGATCGGCAAAGATCCGACGGTTGCGATCGATCCAAGCCCTGATCCCGATCGGCCACGACCTATCTCGGACAGTTGCAATCCGTCCGAGATCGGCGACGATCCGACGGTTGCGATCGATCCAAGCCCTGATCCCGATCGGCACGACCGATCTCGGACCGTGGCAATCCGTCCGAGATCGGCGACGATCCGACGGTTGCGATCGATCCAAGCCCTGATCCCGATCGGCGACGACCGATCTCGGACCGTGGCAATCGGTCCGATCGGCAAAGATCCGACGGTTGCGATCGATCCAAGCCCTGATCCCGATCGGCCACGACCTATCTCGGACAGTTGCAATCCGTCCGAGATCGGCGACGATCCGACGGTTGCGATCGATCCAAGCCCTGATCCCGATCGGCCACGACGATCTCGGACCGTGGCAATCCGTCCGAGATCGGCGACGATCCGACGGTTGCGATCGATCCAAGCCCTGATCCCGATCGGCCACGACCGATCTCGGACCGTGGCATCCGTCCGAGATCGGCGACGATCCGACGGTTGCGATCGATCCAAGCCCTGATCCCGATCGGCGACGACCGATCGCGGACCGCGGCAATCGTCCGATCGGCAAAGATCCGACGGTTGCGATCGATCCAAGCCCTGATCCCGATCGGCCACGACCTATCTCGGACAGTTGCAATCCGTCCGAGATCGGCGACGATCCGACGGTTGCGATCGATCCAAGCCCTGATCCCGATCGGCCACGACCGATCTCGGACCGTGGCGATCGGTCCAATCGGCGATGATCCGAGGGTTGCGATCGATCCAAGCCCTTATTCCGATCGATCACGATCGATTTTGGATCGATTGCTATTTCACATAATTAATTTTTTAAAATATATTACGACGCAAAGGGTTGCGTCGTATTTTTTTAATATGATATTATATATAAAAAATTAATTTTAATGCTAATAATTATGATGCAACAAGTACATCGCTATATTAAAACATAATTTTCTAATTAATTTTTTGGTTTATTACATCGCTAATGCGTTGCTATTTACATAATTAATTTTTTAAAAATTGCAACACACTGTGTTACATCGCAATTATTTTTTCTCATATTTATAATTTATAAATTTAATTTTATTTAAAATTGTGACGTAGTTATTACGTCGCTAAATTAAAATAATTTTAATTATTTTCTGGTTTATTGCGTCGCTAATGTCACTATTTAAAATATTTAATTTTTTCAAAATATTGCGACGCACTGGGTGGCATCGCAATATTTTTAAAATATTAATACTGTAAAAATATAATTCCATTTAAATTATTTGTAACATAATTATTGCATCGCTAAATTAAAAATAATTTTTCTATTTTTCTAGTTTATTGCGTCGCTAAGGCATCGCTATTTAAATATTTAATTCTTTTCAAAATATTACGACGCACTGGGTGGTGTCGCAATATTTTTTAAAATATTAATACTGTAAAAAATATAATTCCATTTAAATTATTTGCGACGCAATTATTGCGTCGCTAAATTAAAAATAATTTTTCTATTTTTTTAGTTTATTGCGTCGCTAAGGCGTCGCTATTTAAAATATTTAATTCTTTTCAAAACATTGCGACGCACTGTTATGCGTCGCAATATTTTGTAAACTATTTATACTTTAAACAATATATTTCATTTAAATTATTTGCGATGCATTTGTTGCGTCACTAAATTAAAAATGTTTTTTTTTATTTTCTAGTTTATTGCATCGCTAATGCGTCGCTATTTAATATATTTAATTCTTTTAAAAACATTGCGACGTACTGTGATGCATCGCAATAATTTTTTCTGATAATTAAATTTTATAAAATTTAATTTCATTTCAATTATTTGCGACGCAATTGGTGCATCGCTAAATTAAAAATAAGTTTCTAATTATCTATTTTATTACATCGCTAATGCGTCGCTATTTAAAATATTTAATTATGTTAAAAACATTGCGACGCAAATATTGCGTCGCAATATTTTTATTGATATTTATATTTCATAAAAAATAATTTAAAAATATTACGACGCAATATTTGCATCGCAATATTAAAATTTAAATTTTTTTTAATTTCTGGTTAATTGAGTCGCTAATGCATCGCTAATGCGTCGCAATATTTTATTATCACAGAGGCGTCGCAAAGGGGTCGCAATTTAGCGACGCAATTATGCGTCGCTAAATTTGCGTCGCTATTTCAGTATTTTCTTGTAGTGGAATCGCTGCTGGTGTCCTATACTCTACTAGGTCTACAATATTGAAGGTTGAGCTAATGCCCCAATCTGAGGGCAGATCTAGCACATAGGCATTGGGTCCTACCTTCTCTATCACTTTAAAGGGGCCAGCTCCATGAGCGTGAAGTTTCTTAACGGTCCCTGGCGAGAACCGTTCAGGCCTAAGCCTAACCATGACAGAATTTCCTATACCGAACTCTTTGGCTCTTCTTCGGGAGTTAGCCAGTCTTTTATAAGTTTCCTTAGATTTATTTTATGGCTAATGTCCTTATGTAAGTCTCTGATATGCTGTGCAAATGCTTGTGCGGACTCTGAGACTCATGTGTGAAGGGGTAAAGGAATTAATCAAGTGGACGATGTGGCTTGTACCCATAGACTATCTCAAATGGACTCTTGCCCGTAGACCTGTTCATTGAGCTGTTGTAGGCAAAACTCTGCACAAGGTAGCAATAGATCCCACGTTCCTAGGTGTTCGCCTACAAGGCACCTAAGAAGGTTTTCTAGACTATGGTTCACCACTTCAGTTTGTCCATTCGTTTGGGGTGAAAGGCTATAGAAAAATTAAGTTTGGTCCCTAACAGATGCCATAGCGTTTTTCAAAGTAGCTGTGAACCTAACATCCCTATCAGAAACAATGGTCTTAGATAGGCCATGAAGCTTGACCACACTGTCTAAGAAAAGTTGCGCTACCCTAAATGTGTCAAAGGTTTGCAAATAGGGATAAAGTGTGCCATCTTAGAGAACCTATCGACCACTACAAAGATGGAGTCATGCTTCTTCTAGGTCTTAGGTAATCCTAGAATGAAGTCCATACTGAGGTCTTGCCAAGGACGATCAGGCACTGGCAAAGGAGTATATAGACCGGTGTTTTGCTTCTGCTGTTTTGCAACGGCACAAGTTCAACATCGAGTTACCATTAGGGCAACGAGCCTTTTTAATCCTGGCTAGTAAAATTGGTCCTCTATCGCTAGGATAGTTTTATCTCTTTCAAAATGACCAACTAATCCCTCAGCGTGCGTTTCTAGACTAAGAACTCTCTAAGTGACGTCCTAGGGATACAAAGTCTATTGCCCCTAAAAAGGTAACCATCCTGGATGGTATAATCTTCACTAGTACTGGGTGGTCCTAGCCGAAGGGTCTTATGAATTTCACCAAAGTCAGGGCAGGTCTCACTCATCTTTTATCTGGTTGAGCCCTATAAATTCGGCGTTAACAGTACTCAACAAAGACTTACGGCTTAGAGTGTCTGCTACCTTATTTTCTATCCCGGCATAGTATTTCAGGACAAAAGTGTATGCCTGAATGTATTCAACCCATTTGCCGTGCCTAGAGTTGAGCTTCTTTTGGGAGATCAGAAATCAAAGTGCCTCATGATCAGAAAATAAAATAAAGTCCTGCAGCAGTAAATAATGTCTTCAATACTTAAGGGCCTGTACTACCGCATAGAATTGTTAAGATAGGTGGAATATCTAAGTTTAGCTTCATTTAGTTTTTCACTAAAGAAAGCTATGGGATGATTTTCTTGGCTTAACACTCCACCTTTGCCTACTCCCGAAGCGTCGCACGCAACCTTAAACACCTTAGAAAAGTTTGAAAGTCTAAGTACAGGTACATGAGTCATCCTATCCTTAAGATCTAGGAAGGCCTTATTAGCTAACTTAGTCTACTCCAAATTACCCTAGCTATGTATGAGCATAACATATATCTTGCAATTAAATGCATAAGAAATAAGAATATTCACCAGCAACCATGGCATATAAAAATAATAGCGCTGGAATTTATGAATCAAATAGCCAAATATTGCACAACTATGTACCCTAGCTAAATGACAAGTTTTGTACTACAAAATCAACTTTAATAATTTTAATCCACATTATTTGTCATTCTTTACAGTTTTTTAAGACAAATCTATTAATAATACATCTGAAAAACTCAAACCATGAAAACTACAAAATGAAAACTAAATCCACTCGAGACCAACACCAAAATTGAGTTTTCAAATCTTATGAAAGGGTGGTTTCTTGAGAAACAAATGGATCCCAAGATAGAACGATGCCATTGATCTAGTCTTCTCAGTAGCTCTCGTGAACCATTGAAGTGTACTTGAACATGCTATTCATGAATTCATCCTTAATTTAGGTTTCAATATAGGTAATTTCACTTTTAGAGGTTTCTATCTATTTATGTTACATTTGCTCTTTTGAGTCCTAGGGTCAATATTTCACTCTCAAAGGACCTTTCGTTTGCCATTTTATGTTTTGAGGGGCTAAAATCCATGACTGGGGTGTCTGATGGACCGACAATAAGGCTTGGGTTATGGTGACATCTTATGGTTTAAGTGCTTATAGTAGGAAAGCCCCAATTTATTCAAGTCAAAGAGAAGACTAGCACTAAATTAAGAAGCCCTAGATGAACTTTACTGACAAAGATAAAAAAGAGAAAGATATAGAAAGAAGACAAAAGGAACAAGAAAAAAAAAAGAATGAAAAAAGGGAAGAGAAACGGTCACTAACACTTAGCAGTCACCGCACCTACCACACTCTAGTTAAATAAAATAAGATGTTTAAAATCTCTCTCCTCTCCTCCTAACTTCCATTAGTTGATCTAGGTTCCATACCTTAGTAACCATAATCTTCTACCTCAAATAATCCATCTCAAAATTTTCCCAAATTTTCAAGAACCACACTCAATTTTTAAGTGATTCCTTATTAGAAGCGTTTTTGAGGCATGTTTTCTGTTCCTTCTGCTTTTAAAAAAAGTACTAACAAAAAAGGGTGGAATCTAGGTTTTCTAGCTTCATTTTATGATGCTTTCTAGCTTTTCTATTTATAGAAGTAGTTCTTAATATTGTTACCAAATGTTTACTTCCATGATTGCACCTACTTCCGATTCTAGTGACTAAATTCCATGCACCAACTCCAAAACCTTCATTTGATTCATTGACCCCCCATATGCAGTAGAATATTGTTTTTAGTGGAGTTAGGCATGATGTGAGGACAATGAGATTCATCTGGCAAATGATGCAGGAATAGTTGTTGGCATGACAAGCAAAAGCAATCAACTATCATGCATTAATCCCAAAGCAGGCCATACATTTCGTATCATTCTATTTTTATCTATACTATCTTAAACAATACCCTTGTCTTTTGCCACAATTGACCATACATCATGATTTACACCTATTTCTAATCATATATGACACCATGCCTTAGTTCATTCTTAAATCATCGAGTTTCATTTGATAAAAGATTACTGAATTTATTTCTTAAGCATTGTTGATTTGATTACATGGATCTCATAGTTCTTTACATGTGAAGATGGTATTAACTTTCAAAACCACATGGACTTCTTGAGTGTTAATTCATTTTCTCTAAATAAATTACAATAAACCTTTTCATCTCTGGCTAATTGTAACACTAAAATGCTAATGAAGCAGTGAAACTTGCCTTTTAATTTCTTGAAGTTTCTCCACTCTTATCTGGTTATCTAGATTTCTTTAAACAATAGTTATTGTCACATCATTAGTTTTCCAACTGGCCACTAGTCATAATCATTAGCCATCAGCGCATACATTTGATGTATTTGAGTTTTTAAAAAATTCAAAACATAGCATGTGTAGCACTGCACGTATGCAAAGCTTTTAAGTTTTTAAGCTTGCGTACAGGTCCTCTATCCAATGCAAGTGGTCAGTTTACCTAGAAAATCCAACAATCCCTGAAATTCAAAAGATTTTTGGAATCCAATGGTAGTTTTAGAGGGTACAAATGCAGCAAACTAATTTACGACAGTGTGATATAAACTAATTTTTGACAATGGAAGAGCTGACCATAGCAATCATATCGACGTTGCCAATAACTAGTAGGTTTGGTGGAGAAGGCTGCCGAGGCTCAGATTGGTGATCTCCTCCATTGTTAAGCTCGGAGGCCCTTTTAAATCGGTCTAACCTCCCTCGACGGATAAGTTGCTCAATTTCATGCGGAGCTACCAGCACTCCTTGATATCGCTGAGATTCCTCGTATCGTTCCCATAATCTTGGCGATACCGACAGTATTTTATCATCTCTTCGAGCTATGTTTCCTTAGAGGAGCGATGGCCAAGGGAGTTGCCTCTCAATCTCATCAAGATCTGCGCTCGCGGATAAGAAATAAGCGGAGTGAACTGATTAAATCTCCATGCTGGGCTTCTAGTGCGATCTCTAGGTGATGGGAGAGGAGCTCTTTGATGGCGAGGCAGGCTTGCAGGGCGAGGGGCCGATTCTTCTTGAGCCTTTTTTCTCCTTCTTGAACTGTTCGGCTCGAGCTGACCTTCTCAACTCCTTAATCCTGACGTATTTATCTGCCAGAGCCATCATGTAGAGAGGTTCTTCGGATAGTTGACCTCCATTGCTAAGTAGAAGTATTCCTCCTTCAATACTCTATCCGCTAAGGCGGACATAGCCACCTCGTGATTGAGGTGGTCACTTCTAACATGGCCGTGTTGAAACGACCAAGAAAACTCCTCAAAGACTCTTCCCATTGCTTTACTTCAGAGAGGGAATTGACTCTTTTTTGTGGCGATGACGGCTGATAAACAAAGGCCCAATTCGTCGAAGAACCGATGGAACTTGGTTTCAGACCGTTGAACCATGTTCTTGTTGATCCCCTAAGAGTAGAGTGAAAGGTTCGACACAAGATTACATCTGAAGCTCCGTAGAACATCATGATGGACCAAAAACTGCTTAGATGATCATCGGGTCGGTGAATCCATAATACGGCTTGATGGTAGAAAGCTTATTATGGGAGGAATCACCTCCTGCATAATCTTCTGAGTAAAGGGTATGCCCTGTTCAACCTTTGGTTGAGGACAGGGAGCCTGTTTGACGGCATCTAGCTCTTGATGCTACTCCTTGTGCATCTCCCGGAGTTGTTGTTGTACTCCTCCATCTCGAACAGTAGGAGGGACAGGAGGGGAAGATCGTAGTAGCGGCATCGAGTCGTGGTGGGAGAACACCATTTTACCCGCATCACATCCAATATCTTATCATATACAAAACTAAGAGTAATTAACCACCTGATAAAAGTTTGAATGTGTGATTGTTGGTAGTCTGATCATATCAGTGATCAGATGCATGAAGGAAAATCTACTTATCATTCTATGCTTGAAAGTAGTGACTCTAATAACAATAATTTTAATCTTCCCGAGTATCTAACAATTTTATTTTCACATGAAAAGGAATCCACTAAATGTATGAAGACTAAGAAATGAGCCCCAAATGCATTAAGGTACAACTTTCCATATAAATTCATGGCTAACAAGGACTTCAAATAATACATTATATATTATGTGTTGAAAATATCTCACTTTAGCAGCACTTGCGGATGGTTGCCCTCAGAATCTGGGGATGCGTCTCCCCTTATAATGGAGGTCACTTTCGTCCGATAGCAGCAACTCCAGGCATTCAACCTCTTGTTTTAGTGCGTCGACCTTGAAAAAAAAATTAAGAAATTTATTAGATATTTATGTTTTCTAAGGGGGAAAAGAAAATTAGATTTATGATTGATAAAATAAGGAAAAAACTGTTCCATCTTCTTACCTCCTGATCTGCTCTTCGAAGCTCCATGGTTAAGCTTCCGTTCAATGGTCCCAGGGATTGAAACTGAGCAGATAGCCTTGCCATCTGGAGAAAATGCAACATCTTATAACCAGATAATTTTATGGATGCACAATATTATGCTGAGAAAGGACCGAGGAACATGAGTGAATGACACTACATCTCCATTTCCACATGTTGAGGGCTATAACTCAACCAAAAAAAATGAAAAAAGATGGTTAAGAGAAAACTAACTTTTCTATAACATCTAGAGGAAAGACCTATTTCAAATCCAGCATAGATATATGACTTCTCTGTAGCGGCTGTGTCTCCCATAAAGCATTCTAGAGGAAAAAAGACACGCAACATAGAGGAAAAAAAAATTCCAAGAAGCTAAAGGAAGGAGAGAAGTGAAGAGTCCCTAAATGAATACTAACTATAAATGAAGCATGGCATCTAACAAGAGAACAATCAATGGTCATGACCAACCCATGCAAGATTGCATAAGTAATGCTGTCTGTGAAACGATTACAGAACGTAAATGACAAACGATTCTATCAAATGCTTCGAACAGTCAAGTTGGAGAGTTGTAAACCGACATTGGTATCTGGAAAAAAGGAAATGGTGAGAGCATGAATGATATAACATGCCAAGAAGAACTCTATAATGATGTTGCTCTCATATTAAAAAGAATGGTGTAACATGTCGATCAAGAAAAGATTATTGTCTTCGTTCTTTCAACATCTTCAGCATAACGAAGTTTAAAACGATAAAATTCAGAGAAAGTATGGATCAGGCCAGAAGAATCCAGGCAAGAAGGTTCATCTCGTACTGTTCCTTTTTAAGTCTTCCTTCTATCTCAAGTTTCTCATGGCGTGCGACAAGATCCTTTATCCAACTTTCTAGTTCAGCAATATTCTTTTCCGTATTCTCGTTCTCCTCGAGGCACGTCCTCAGCTGCGTGGCGCTTATCATCATCTCAGCCTATTAAAATTGCCATGCAATATGATTGACGCTAGAAACAAAAAAAAAAAAAACGAAGAAGGAAAAGGCATGAATAAGGTAAGGAGCGCAAACCTCTAGTTCTTCGATGGACTCCCGGAGGACGCCGACTTCATCATCCGGGCGGATCCGTTTCTTCTCGGAATCGGAGCGCGGCTGGTCGAGAGCAGAGATCTGATTTTGGACTTGGAGGCTACAACAAATTTCTGGTATAGCGACACTAAATATGTCATTTGCGATGCTGCGTCACGTTGCTTTCACATGCTTCGGAAAACCTGGGGTGGAGACAGAAAATCCCGATGACGCTTAAAAGCATCGGAATGTTTCAACGCTTTTAGGATCAATTGTCTCGACGCTTTTAAAAAGCATCAAAAACTTTTTCTCTTCCGATGCTTTAAAGCATCGCAAGATGAATTGTCCCGATGCTTTTAAAAAGCATCGACAATACGATGCTTATAAGCACGGCAAGGTGAAAATTGTCCCGACGCTTTTACAAAGCATCGGGACGAGCACGCTAAAAAAGTATCGGCACATTCTATTTTTTAAATAAAATAACAAAAAAGTTAAAAAAATGTAATTAAACCTGTTATATTTAAACCTGTGCAATTAAGATAAAATTTATATTAAACTTTATATACAATGCAATCACAAGAAACAAAATCACATTGCACACATTCTTCAAATATAAATTTCATTACATCAAGAGAAAGTGATACAATTTAAAGTTTCACAAAATTTAAAAATACATGAAATGAAAGATATAAAATAAAAAGAACCGAGTCAATGATCTACAGGAGGAAGGTTGTCACCCTGTCCGCGAGGATCTGATGCTTCAGGAGCCTATAAGAAAATTAAAAATATTTAATTTATAAAACTATCAATGAATATTAAATATATATTTAATAATATATGTATTTACCTAATATAAACAACCGTTTATATGAGAGATGTAAGCCGCTCAATGTGCTCTCTCATAGAATCCATCAATGCTCTGTCGGCTACTCTATTGGCTGCACTCCTCCATTGCATCTCTCCATCACTGCAGCACTCGACTATTGCTTCTTCAATCGCATGCTCAAGTCTGAATACGTGTATCATGAACAGCATCTGCAGCATCACGCGTAAGTCTACTCACCTCAGATAACTGAGTGGGGGTAACTCCAACACCATAACCCCTCACTCGACCGTAGTGCTCTAGCCCCATCAATTCTGTAAACACCTTGGCCTCGATGCGACTACTCTCGTAGATGTTGTAGAGTCATGACAGCTCAGCAATAAGAGATGTAGCTCTTTTCTGTATTAATTTAGAAAAAATAGTTAGATCTTACTGAATAACATAATCAAATTAAAATTATTGTATAAAATAAATTGTAATAAATAATTACAATTAAGTCCCTCGACTCATCTCTGACAAAAGTGCCATCATGGTGAGTATAAGTCATTCGGTAAAACTCCACCACACCGGGTTCTCGCCCATGCTCATCCATCTACAAAAAAAATTATACAATTTGTAAATAATTTAAGCAATTTATAAATAAATTTACAATTCATTTTGATTTGTAAAGAGGGACTATCATCTGTAGAGAGTAGTATTTGGCAGTGCCTTGTGAGTTTTTTCAAGAAGATGGGTCCTTAGGAGTTTCAATGAGAGTTTCAACATAATTGTAAATTATTCAATTATGTTTCAATGAGAGTTTCAATGAGAGTTTCAACATAATTGTAAATTATTCAATTATGTTTCAATGAGAGTTTTAATGGGAGTTTCAACATAATTGTAAATTATTCAAGAAGCTGATCCTTCCAGTTTCAATGAGAGTTTCAACATAATTGAAAATTATTCAATTATGTTTCAACGAGAATTTCAATGAGAGTTTCAACATAATTGTAAATTATTCAAGAAGCTGGGTCCTTGCGAGTTTCAATGAGAGTTTCAACATAATTGTAAATGAGAATTTATAGTTTAACACTAATAGCAATTTTATAAGGATTCTATAAAAACACTAATAGGCAATTTTATGAGCAGACTTTTCAATTATGACACCATTTATTACTATAGAGTACCAAATTTGTATCACTTCCATCAAATTTTCAAGGAAAAATTTCTAATGTTGATTCAACTCCTTATTTTTTTAGAAGGCCGGTCCTATATAAATGTATTATAGTTTTTTAAAGCACAAACAATTAATAGATTCATGAATCCCATTGATACTATAAAAGAAACTCTAGGAATTTCATGAAACTTATCCATTTTGACTTTGCCTTTATTAAAAGTGGGTATTTTGAATTCAAAGCTGTTACATTTCATGAACCTTCTCTTTATGACATATAATTAATGAACGTAATTAGTTAAGAATTTATAGTTTAAGAAACATGTTGTCTGATTGCGCATAACTCTTGGATCCCGATGTATGGGACAGACAAAGATGCTCATGCAGCTTTACAATATTAGAATATGTCTGTAAAATTAAATAAATATTTTAATAAATATTTAAAATTAAATAACAAGATATCTCCCCTTCGAAGAACTAATAATGAGCCAACTCCATCCACTGATGAGGAGGCACTTCACGAGGACAAGTATACAAACTCATTAGAGGATGGAGGAAGTGCAAACTTGGACTGCAAAAGATATAATATTAAATTGAAAAAACATAAAACATGATATAATATACAAAATGTTTGATGTTTAGATTCTTTTTTTTACCTGCACAACTTGTAGAATCTCAACTTTATACGTCGGAAGCATGTTATTCCATTTTGCATAACTCAATGGACAAAGCTGATGCCTCACAACATCCCTAAAAAGGAACTCAATAAGCTAGAGGCTTTTTTAATTGGCTGCCCCAACTGATTGCACTCAATTACTATCTTATCACCATCACGCATATGCCATACATCTCGTACTCCCATGGCCCCACGTTTGCATGTAACCCTACCAGATCGTTTGCAAAAAATAGATATAAGTAAACTATAGTAAGAAGTGTAAAGAAATTTTATCAAACCAAATAAAAAAAATTACCTGGATGTGAAGCTCATCATCTCCTGCACCGACAGTAGGATCATGGTGCCCGAGGATGACGGACCTATAGTAGACTGATATGCCGAAGGACTGGATGCAATGTCCAATACTGAAGAAGGACCAGTATGATTTTACTGTGCTGAAGTAGAAGGGCTAGCCTCTATCCGTGAGCTATCCATAGTGTCACCTATCATTTACATCAAAATCAGAGTTAGTAAAATTAAATATTAATTTAACATAATAATTACTACAAAATTCAATACATTGCAAAATTTAGTACAATCAGAATCAAGCATTATCATTTCCTTTAAAATCGATCCTAACCAAGGGTACCGTAGCATGTACGTCATCAACCGAAACAAAATTGAATGGCATGGAATGCATATAAGTGTCATTGTCTCATCATCTTTCAGTTGCTTTCCCATATCATATAAGTCCCTAGTTTTGTTTTAATAACAATAGCCCAATCTTTGTCTTTTGCATTTTGTATAAAAAATACTTGATGAGCTTGAGAAGAAAAAATGAATGGATTATCCTTCAATAAGACACCAGTATGTATCAACCTTGTAAAATTTACAAGTGTAAATCCATTTGTATCTTTTTTCAAACCCCTTGATGAGTTTATATCTACCCAATAATATCTAAATAATATGACTTTAAAGATTCCGTAGTAATCTAACTCATAAATATCTTTTAGTGCACCATAATAAGTTTTTCCATCTGCTTCCACCATAACACGCTATTTTGTATTTTTCTAAATTTCTCATGATCTTTAGTATGAAATTTAAAACCATTGATTATGAAACCATTATATCTATTGAGAACTTTGTTAGGTCCTTGAGCCAGGGC
Source organism: Calamus simplicifolius (assembly GCA_900491605.1). Taxonomy (NCBI): domain Eukaryota; kingdom Viridiplantae; phylum Streptophyta; class Magnoliopsida; order Arecales; family Arecaceae; genus Calamus; species Calamus simplicifolius. The sequence continues at coordinate 94,138 of UESW01002902.1, forward strand.
TATTAATTCAGCTGACAAATTCTCTCCATCATCGTTGATACCTAAAAAATAATAAGGAATGTTAATAGGTTATTTGATGCTAAATCAATCCATATATTCTCCAAGTATATGTCAAACCTATTTTGAAATCCATATAGGAAATAACTCGACTAACCATCACTGCTCAATCCTTGAATTAGGTCGAGTGCTATGATTAGCTTGCCGTTGAGACTAAAAATTTGCTGCATAAAATGTATTTTGTTCATTTAGAACAAAAAAGAAGATATGATATCTTAATCTTGAAATGCAATAAATCATACTAACCTACGATATCAGATATCATTTCACTATGGAGATAAGCCATTGATTTATGATCCAATACAATAGTTTCAGTTTTTCTCATTACTCTACCTGCAGTTGAAAACTTATACAATTCTGTATTATCAATGAAATCACCATACCGTTGAGGTCTATTAAACACTCTCCACACTTAAAGATATCTTAAACAAAATGTCAAACACTTTCAGCAATATATCCTTCCACAATCAACCCTCTGGATAGTCTTTGTTTCGTACATAATCTTTCAATCGCACAAGGTACCTAAGATAAATAAATTTCTAAATATAGCATAATTATGATGCTACTTTTAGTAAAAATTATGGTATAACGGTCATTAGGATACATCAGACTATAGTGTACCTCTCAATAGGATACATCCATCTATAATGTACCAGTCTGCCAAGTTTGACTTTCGAAGCTAAGTAAATAAGTAGATGAACCATAATAGTAAAAAATTTAGGAGAAAAAAACTTTTCCATCAGATAAAGTGTAATGGTGACATCAGACTCCAACTGATCAATCTCTCAGGATCAATAACTTTTGAACATAATGCCTTAAAGAATAATGATAGCCGAATTATAACTGCAAGAACTTGTTTAGGCACTGATGATCTTGAAGCTATTGGTAAGATATCTTGCATCAATATGTGACCATCATGACTTTTGAGATTAAAAATTTTTATATCTTTAAGATGCACACACCTTGAAATGTTTGATGCATATCCATCAAGTACTTTAATATTTTTTAAAATTGTAAGAAAATTATTTTTTTCTTGAGAGACATTGTATAAGATGCAGGAGGCAAATAAATTCATCATTAGCAAGCATTATAGGATGAAGCTCGGTCGGATACCCAATTCCTTTAAATCCAATCGTGCCTTCATGTTATCTTTGATCTTTCCATCAAGATTCAATAATGTTTCAAGCAGATTATCACAAACATTCTTTTCTATGTGCATGACATCAAGATTATGTCGAATCAGATTATGTTCCCAATAAGGTAAGTCAAAAAAGATACTTCTTTTCTTCCATATATGTTTGATAGGCTAATTTGTGGATGCTATCTGTACATCTTCCTCATTTTCTTTTTCAAAAAAATTATTTGATCTTTAAATACTTGTGCATTCATACTACCAATTGTCACTTCTTCTTGATCATTCCTTCCTCTTTTTTAGAAGACTTTGAGAATTTACCATATATGTAATTGATGGAATCAATTTGCATACGAACATTAGTTCCGGATGGTAGAATAGGTGCACATCCCAATTATGGTACCATCAAATAAATCTTTCTGAAACGAAATGGATGATTTGGTTCTAACCATCGGCGATGTCCCATATAGCAAAATTTTCTTTATGTTTTAACCAAATTGAATGTGGCGAATTTGCACAACAAGACATGCAACCCTTTCCTTTGTACTCCAACCAGATAAATTGGCATAAGCTAAAAAATCATTAATAGTCCACAACAAAGCTGCCCGTAGTTTAAATGTTTCACATTTGAAGCATCAATTGCATCGACACCTTTCCATAACTGTTTCAATTCCTCTATTAAAGGCTATAGAAAAATATCTATATCATTTCCTAGACCCTTATCACCTGGAATAACCATTGACAAGATAAGTGAGGATTGCTTCATGTACAACCATGGTGGTAAATTGTATGTATTAGAACAACTGGCCAAGTGCTATATGTAGAATTTAGAGTGCGAAAAGGATTGAAGCCATCTGAAAACCCAAACGAACATTACGAATATCAGAGGCAAAATCAGAATGCCTAGCATCAAATGCTTTCCATGCTAAATTATCTGCTGGATGTCTAACATTCCATCCTTCGTACGCCTTCATCATGCCATCTCATTAATGAAGCTGTTTTCGATGATATATAGCCTTTTCAATCAAGGAATAAGAGAAAAGTAACACACCTTCGCCGATTTTTTTGTTTTGTTCGTTACATCATCCTCATCCTCTTCATGAGTTGTCCATTGTGAAGATCCACATACATTGCATGACTCTCGATCAGCATTTCCACCATGATATAACATACAGTCTTTCGAACAACTATGAATTTTTTGATATCCAAGATCTAATTTGTTGACAACTTTCTTTGCTTCATAATAAAGGATGGTAAACCAGTGCCTTCTGGAAATGCATCCTTTAGTAATTTAAGAAGCATGGTAAAACTCTTTCCGGACCATCCATTCATATATTTTATATAAATAAATGTATAAGAAAAGAGATCTTAAAAAATTTTAAACAACCGAATATAATTGTTCATCTATATTTTTAATTAAATTATGATACCGAGCTGACTCATGCATCTGCTCCTCAACAAATGTTTGTTCCATAAATGTAGAACCATCACATATTCCATCCGTTTCATGTATATTAGTTGAACCTCCAAAGTTTTGAACACCATGTCGAAAAGCATCTATGATCAAACCTGTCATATCATCTCCTACAAGGTTATCTTGCATATTACCAGATCCAAGATCAGAGAGGGTTGATTACTGATAATGGCAACATACATTCTCCATGGAAAACCCACTCAGTATAACCTCTTAAAAACCATTCCATATCAAATGTTCTTCAACGTTTGTGGATCTAAATAAGAATTGTTAACACATCGCCGACACGAACATAAAATCTTTTCATTCAAACTACCTTTATCCATACCAAATTTAATGAAATCATGAACTCCATCTAAATATTCTTTTGTATTTCTCGTTTATTTATCCAACTTTTATCCATTGTAGGATAAATGATCGATAAACAACCAACTTTTATCCAATATCCTGCACGTATTTCACTATCATAAGTGTTCGACATTTAGTAGCATAAGCATATGTCAGAATAAATAGTAATATGATAAAAGAAACTCTACTCTTCACAAGATTGATAAGATCTACAAAATAGGTTCTACTACAATGCCATCATAACTGTATTTTGTGGATTCTATTAATGAGTCTTTAACAACAACCCCACTGCCATATGAACATAAATGAGTAGATCTCTTCTTTTTTTTTCTTTTCTTTTATTTCTTTAATATAATTCCAAGTGATTATTATCATTATCTAATATAATTTATGTGCACAAGCTTAATTTCATAAGCAACTAGATAAGTTATACTCAATAAACTTTTCACTCAAACACAACATATTTAGGCATGTGCCTAATTTTCAAATTCCAAAATAATAGCATGCTCCAAATTTCAAAAACTAAACATTCCAAAATAAATATATCAACCAAAACATGCCTCAATATGCATTATACATTATAAAATACAATTAATACATTTCAGGACTATCCAAAAAAAAATTTGGTTATATATCGTGTAATCTTTAAAACATTTTTTTGCTACGATACTTTTTTTATTATTTATTTAAATAATATGAATAAATTAGAATCATTGATATGGTATAGAATTTTCAACCATTTAAAATAGTTGCTAACGCTACCCTAGTTTTCTCCATGCTGTCATCTATTCTGTTTCTTATCAAATGGATCATTTCCTTTTATCTTCCTCAATGGTATCATATTCTTTGTTTTACTAGCAAAATTGCTACGTCTTTTATAGAAGCCATCTCTTCCATAACTCCATTAATTATAGTAGTAGTGTCTACTAGCTGTGTCGTAATGAAAGCTCCTAGTAGAACCACTACACTAGCAGCTTGCGCAATGAAGGCCTTTAATTAGTATAACTGTTCTCTCCTCCAACTCTTCAATGCACTATGATCCTATCCTATCATGTAGCTTCCACTGTATATACATAGTTAGTCATATGATAATTTTTTGTGACCAAATTAAATCATCAAGTTTAATTTTTTAGTGCACCAATCATATAAATAACTAGCTGCAATTAATTGACAGTAAAATAAAGAGTAGCAATTTTTTTAAATATAACTTATATTAATGAATCATAACAGTTAATCATTTTTAAAATCTGCTACAAAAAGGCAAAGATATAACAGGGCAAAATCAATCAGAATTAATAATAGACAATTATTTCGACGACCATGCATTGTTTCGGTTCTTGAATAATGGCCCTCGTCCCAATCCTGGTAATCATTGTTTAGTTGGATCCATAGTGAATGAAGCTATAATAGGGAAAGGGCAAATAAAACCCTAAAGATCGTAGCAGTCGACAAGCCATGGAGGTTTTTCAGAGTGATCAATGTCAAATTTGGAGAAAAGGAAACCCAAAGAAGAAAGGAAACAGACTTTCCAACAGATTTTTGGGATCAAAAACTAAAGGAAAAAGGCACGGCTTCAAGGAAGAAGAATGTCTTCTTTCTATCTTCTGGCCATAAATCCAGAGGACCAAGCCTCAGGTCGATGCCAACAGCCACCCCCATGATGAAAATTAACAACCAAAACCCTAGCCCTGGACAAAAAGAAATTACATGGGTTAAAATTAACACGGGCAAAGAGTAAAAGAAATAGATTTTACCTTTGGGGAAGAGAGAGAAGAGATCGATACACCTTTCAGGGAAGAGAGCGTCCATGGAGTGAAGATGGGGGGGAGGAGGGGAAAAAGGATCGAGATCAAAACGCAATGGGAGGTGGGCGGGAGCTAGGGCAGTGATATCAGAACACGCGAGGGAGGGAGGGAGCTAGGGCATGATTAATGTATCGGTATATCTCAATGCTTTAAGCATCGTTACGTGCCAATGCTTTTTCAAAGCATCGGCACTGCAATTTAACTAAAGCTGCCAATGCTAATAAGCATCATTATCTACCGACACTTATAAGCGTCGTTATCTGATGCTTATAAGCATCGGCAGGTTGCCGGAGCTTCCAACACTCACCACTAAAAAAAAATGAGTCAGGATATGTGTCTTTACTAAAGCTGCTGACTTATAAGCGTCGGCATCTAATGATGATTAAAAGCATCGCACGCTGCATGATTTAACTAAAGCTGCCAATGCTAATAAGCATCGTTATTGCCGATGCTTATAAGCGTCGGCAGGCTACGAGCTCCCAATGCTCACCACTAGCATCAGAAAAAATGAGTTGATACGTGTCTTTACTAAAGATGCTGACGGCTAATAAGCATCTAACGATGCTTAAAAGCATCGACACGCTGCCGAATCTCCTAATTTGCATAGCATCAAAAAAATGAGTCAGGATAGGTTATATATGTAGCTGCCACACTAATAAGCGTCGGCTGCTGCTTTTAAAAGCGTTGGCAATTTGCGGGAGCTCCCAACTTTCCCTTAGCATCGAAAAAAAAGAGTCGGGATACGTTACTTTTTCTGTAGTGTGTGGTCGTCAAAATCCATGGACTCGGCGCCGATGAGCTGCTGCTGGACCCTTGGATGCTCCTCGAGGACCTTGGAGAGAGCTCCATTGTTTGGAAACCAAAAAACCTCCCAAAAACCATGAAACAAGAACGGAGGTGGGTCTAGAAATCCAGAGGAATCAAGAAACTCTACAGGAAGAGAGAGAGAAAGAGAGTATGGAGGGAGGAGGGGGGAGGAAGGATCGTTTTTATAAGGAACACGAACCGCCAACTAGACGCCATAGCGGGATGGACGATGGAAGCGTGCAACTGCGCTATCTATGCTTGGCGTTGTGTCGTTGGACCAATATCCTGCACCATTGTATTTGCTTAATAATAAATAATAGTATTTGAGAAACAAATTTTAAGCCTTATTTGTATTATTGTACATGTTATTTTGTAACCTTATTAATAATTTAACATTCATATTTATTTAAATTTAAAATATATTTTTATAAAATATTACATAATTATATTAGTTTTAATTTTATAAGTTTATAACTATTATTTTTATTAGTCTCTAATTATATATAATTTGTGTTTATTTTCTCTAGCATTTTGAGTGACAAATAAGTAAAAGAAGAAAAGAAAGGATTGAATGAACCATTGATATTACTTAAAAAGAATAAGTGTGTGTGTGTGTGTGTTAAATTCTTAATTTTTTAAAAAAGCTAAGTCAATTCAAAATGACCCATGAGTTAACCCTAATCCAATCATTTAGTGTTAGGAATTGTTAGGATTTAGCTTCAATGATCTGAACCTAAAAATGATTCGGATCTAAAATGATTTGAAACCAAAATGATCTAATTTGACCCGATTGTCATCTCTAATTTTTAATGTTTTATTACATAGGATCTTAAAATTGATGAAATAGTTAACATACCACCTATTCAGACAATTTTAATTGATCCTATGTGGCACGACGTTGGGAATCCAACATTGTTAAATGATGAGGGATTAAACTATAGCAAATTTAAGAACCCAAAT
>UESW01002902.1:101119-146403 GCA_900491605.1 Calamus simplicifolius
AATTGGTCTGATCTAAGTTTTATAACTATAAAACCACCTAACTTAGATTTTATGGTTGGATAAAAATTGAGATCAAGTGATGTTCATATATTTTTGGCTTATTAGAAAAAAAGCTGCTGTACATTAAAAGTCAATGCATGAAGCTCACATGTAGCATAAAATGATAGCTTAAATGAATTAGCAGATTTAAATCTAGAGTAAATGCTAAGCTATAGACTTGTAGAAGGGCTTTAGAATCTAAAGGTTTTAAAATTAGTATAACTAAAATTGAATACATGAAATATAATTTTAGTGGAAGTAAAAACACAAATGAAGAGATAGTGAAGATTGCAAGCCAAGAGTTATCTAGGAGTAAAAAATTTAGGTCTTTGGGATCAATTATCCAGTAAGAAGGTGAAATAGGTAAAAATATGAATCATAGAATTGAAGCAGGATGGATTAAATGGAGGAGTATTTTGAAAGTATTTTATGATCGATGCATCTCATTAAAATTAAAAGAAAAATTTTATAAAACTGCTATTAGGTCAACTATGCTATATAGAACAGAGCATTGAGCAATATTGAAACAACATATGAATAAATTAAGTGTAATAGAAATACGCATGTTAAGATGAATATATGGTAAAACTTTAAAAGATAGAATTATAAATAAACATATACTAGAAATGATAGGAGGAACCCCAATTAAAGATGAAATAAGAGAAAACTGATTATGGTAGTTTGAACATATATAACGAAGACCTTTAAATACTTCAGTTAGAAAGAGTGATATTTTAATAGCCATGGTAATGATAGAGGTAAAGGTGGACCTAAACTAATATGGACATAAATAATTAAGAAAGATATAGCTATTTGTAATTTGAATGTCGATTTAATCCTGATTAGAGTAGAGTGAAGGAAGCAAATTTATGTAGCTGACCCCATGTAATTGGAAAAAGGCTTAGAAGGGTTGAGTTGAGATGAGTTGAGAAATTAGTTTGAGCGCGCAAGAGCTCCAGCTTCATCTTCTTTCATGAAATAAAATCGTTTCACAAGTTAATTGGTGTTATCTCAAATTATTCAAGATTGTACAATCAATTCCCTCTTCCAATCTTCAAGATTCCCTCTTTTGTCCCCCTTTTTCTCAGCCCATTAACTTTTAGCCAGCTTTCTGGTTACGGTTACATTGCATGCTATACTTGTGTTGCATGCCCATATATCTATCTAAGCTTCACTATTTGTATAATCATAAAGCTAAATGAGGAATTTTGCTTGAAACCTGACATCAGAGGATGTAACTGAACCTAGTTATCACATATTTATCCTATGAAAAGCTATGTATTTTTTTTCTTTTTTTTCTTTTTTTGGCTTAAAAGAATAATATGTCTGTCTAAAGTCAATATTAGAAGTTTATTTAGCAGAGCAAAATGTATTTGTAATAAAATATTGCAGCTTCAAGTTGTAAAATAATATATAAATGCCATTATTTAAGTTTAATCCAAGAGAACAACATGTGTTCACAAATTACCTAGGAAGGAACTTCAAATATTCCTACTAAAACTGAGCACACCATAAAATATAAGACATATTACAGCGTAGGTTGGAGCTGCTGTAGTTCATGCAATTATTGTTGATGATCTCGCTGAAGGACATAGTGATGTGGATCTCAAAGAGCTAACGCACATGTCAAATGCATTCTCAAATATGTTTATTCTATTTTAATATTTTTATTTAGTTGGTTACATAAACTACATTGACTGGAAAATTTGACTTACCATCAAGATGGTCAAGTAATTTTCCTTTCCTATATTTTGTTTTAGGAGGAGATAGTGCAATATGTATCTTGCATTAACATGTCGTACCCCATAGTGGAGTATGTATCTATAGTCCTCTTGCTCTTGAGAAATGAAGCGGGTATATTCGTTAGATTTGACAATCTCTTTTCAAACATGATTTTTTGCTTCTACTTCTCAATTTTCAAAGCATGCCTTTAATAGGTCTAGTTTATGTTGTAAAAAATAATCACATCATATAATTTGAATTGATTATGGGCTAACATTGTCAAATGAGGTCTAGGCATCATTTTCTATACGTAAGATAATAAATGGTAATGCAAAAACTTCTTAATGGGTGATTGACAATTCTACAAACAACTCTAGAAGCGCTCATGATGCAGTGCACCATTTGCGTGTCTTAGATGTTTTAGTTTCTAGGTTGTCTCTTTGCTACTCATAAACTCAACAATAGTTTAATAGGTTGACCTAAAAGAAAATGATAAAAAATTAAGTAATAATCCATTCGGGGTGATTGTATCTTTTTTTTTTTTGGTACAAGGAACTAAATATACCATGAATCAATTGATTTCTGCTACTTTCATTATTGCTATTGGATTGGAAACCTACCCACCCTTGGGTAAAATAGTATGTCAAGGTCGAGAGGAGACATATTGGATAAAGCAACTCATCGGTTGGGAGCTATATTGCCTTGCCTTTTGATCGATTTTTATTGATAAAATAAAAAATATATAACTTTATTTTTTAAAAGTCATCTTGTTTAGAACTAAGTATTTATGAATAAAAATTGAGAGATCTCATGGTATGATCGTATGGGATGCTGCACCATTTATTATTGAGGATGTATAAATCCAAAGTTTTAACAACTTTGGATTTCATTCAAAAAGGCTAGCCAAAAAGTTGTTATTTATACTCCTCGATTCTGTATGAACATTTAAGATTTATCTAGTGTATAGTTGATATGGGACAAAATATTCATTCATATTCAACTCAAATAGAACCCATTTGTCGTGCCCTCTGGTCGACGTAAGTTATAAGTTGTCTGCTAATATCATTTATAACAACTTAGAATCTTATCTAAAAAAGCTAGCAAAAAAAGTGTTACTTTGGCTCGAAATCTAGTGCAAGTTTTAATTAGTCATCATTGATGTACTACAAAACACTCATTAGCTTGGAACCTCATAGAAGTTTTATTTGAAATTCGATAAAAAATTTACTATAACTTTACTATATCCACTCAAATAAAGCTTATATTCTAGTTAAGGCAATATTAGAATAACTAGAAAATAATGTCAAAATATAAATAAAACAAGCAAATAGTTTTTTTAACAAAATTAGGATGAGCAATGATCCTTAACAATCTTTTTAATTGTATTTGAAAATGTTAAACTTGCTGATGCCACAAAATGGTATTGTAGCTATTACTAAGATTAAAAATGAGTATGGTCGAAGGTCGACCTATGATCCGATCCGATCCTGATCTTATTAGACTTGACTTGATTCATATTTAAAGATCTATGGGTTAATCTGGTTTGAAAATTAGATTTAATTTAAATTTTGGGTAAAGTCCAAGTCTTATGTTTTTTAACCTGAGTCATCCAATACATCATTCAAATCTAATTTTAGTTAATAGAAAATAGACTTGATCCAATCCTGATCGATCCATAAATTTTAATAATTTAAATTTAAATTTTTTTAGTCTCATTATTTTTTACCAAATCATTAAATGAACTTTCATTAAAATTTATTATCCTTTTCAACTTAACAACAAAACTTCTCTCACTTATTTTCACTTAATTATAGCTAAATATTCATACACTATAAGAAAAAAGAGAAATAGCGATGCATTTTTGGCATCATTGAACAAGAAAATGCATTGCTAAATGGACTTAGCAATGATATTGCAACAAAAAGATCTCGTCAATAAGGCTTTGATCGTTGAAGCATATCTCGTAGCAAATGCGTTGCTATTTTGCAACGCTGACAAATGCATCACAATATAGTGATGCACAATCTATTTTGTAATGCTGACATATGCATCGCAATATAGCGATGCTATTATGCATCGCTATATTGTGACGCAAAGCATAGTATTACTAAATAGTGATGCATACTTGTGTCACAATATGGCAACGTAATTAATGCGCCATTACGTTGTAACATAGTTTTGCACCGTAATTTAGCAATGCCACTAGTGTCGCTATTTAGCAATTTACTTTAGCAACCAAAATTTGCGTTGCAATAGCATCACAATATTTATTATAATTTTTTTATAAATTTATTTGATGAAAATAAAATTTAAACTTGCTTATACAATTAATGATACATGATAAATAAAGAGACATGATAATTATAAATAGCTGTAGGCACTGATATTATAAATAAACTTGATCCTAAAAAAAATGCTCCATTGCCTTATAAAGGCCTGCATTTCAATTCCACCCATAACAAAATATCCCAAAGCAACATAACAATTGAATGCAATGTTTTGTCATTAAGGGAGACTATGCTGCAGCAGTAGGTATCAATGCCTCAGCAGCAACTGCCCTTACATCAGTAAGCAGGACAGCAAATCTTGAAGCATTTCCTGGACATCAAATATGAACTTTAGCAGGTGAGATGTGTAGCATGCCTTACTTATCAGGCTTTGAAACTGCAATTCAAAATAACAATGAGAACTTCAACAAAACATTTGCTATGCCTTTAGGCATGTTAAAATATTTCAAATGCAACAAATTGCAAAAACTTTGTGAAAATAGCAAGAATATATCAACATTATGCACTTTTCTATCTGCAGCATCTGTCAATCCCGTCTCTCTTGAGTATATATGCAGCAAAAATGCAACTGAAATACCCAAAGCCCTCATTTTTTGGGATCTGGTCTCGAGTCTTCTTGCCATTCATTCCACTACTTGCTCCAGCTTCTCTGGATCCTCAGCATCATCCCTGTCTACATCAACCTGCTACTCTTTCTGAGAATTTCCTTTAATGAATTGTTTTTGACCAAATTATCTCAATCTACGTTCTTAAATATTATTTTTGCTAAAGCAACCTTGGATAGAAAACCTTTAATTCCCTAGAATATTTGTAATTTTCATCCCAATGTCAGTCTTAACATCTATCTTCATCCTGTATCTATGCCAATGCTACAGTCTATATTTGCTTGTTTAACTGCTGCTTTTATGTTTCTTTAGCATTATGGCAAGAAAAAAGATGTCACCCAGCAACAGTCCAGAATAAAAGCGACGTTAAAAATTTGCATAGACATCATAATGATGACATGGAAAGCAGAATAATTGAATAGAATAGACTGTTATGGGTATTCTGCAATAACTCCAGGCAGAATTAGTGTAACTCCTTTCAAAGTCTTGGCATTTCCTAGAGTAATTCCTCTCCGCTTCCTCACCTTGTCAGTGAGTGCTACTATAACATTCATGGTGAAGATCAAAAGCAAGCATCAACAACTACGGACATAATTGGGACCATTATAGCAACTTTAAGGGAACATGCAGGATACTTAATGAACTAATAATGTGAAGTGCTTAACTGTACACCATAACAATGAAACATCAAAGACGGAAAACTCTCAACGACTTCCTAATCAATGCATCTACAGCTGCAAAATTGCCAACTGTCTTCTTTCATAGGAAAAGCTTCTTCAGTGAAAATTATGGCAGCAATAGTGATACAAGCTTATGCCAAGGAGGAAAAGCAACAGCAAGAATATAATCAACATTATGCACTTTTCTATCATTTTTTGCAGCATCTGTCAATCCCTGCTTGAGTATACTATGCAGCAAAAACTTGCAACTGACAATACCCACCAAAGCCCTTTTTGGGGATCTCAGTGCAGAGTGCCAGCCCTCACACTACTAGCTCCAGCTTCTTCTGGATCCTTCAGCATCATCCCTGTCTACATAATCTTAAAACCTGACTGCTCTCCTTGTCCCTCTACCTGCTACTCTGTTTCTGAGAATTTCCTTTAATGAAGTTTTTGGACCTGAAATTATCTTCAATGCCTAAAATATTATTATTTTTCTCTAATGCAGGACCTTGGAGCTAAAGTAATTCCCTAGAATAGTTTGTAATTTTCATATCCCATCCCTCCTGGCTGATGTCAGTCTTAATCATCTATCTTCATCCTGTATCTATGCCTAATGCTACAGTCTATGCCTGCAGCATTTGCTCTGTTTAACTGCTGCTGTTTATTTCCTCCTGCTGTTTCTGTTAGCATTATGGCAAGAAAAGTTTTCTTATTTTTAAGATGTCACCCAGCAACAGTCCAGAATAAAAGCAAATGGACGTTAAAAATTTGCATAGACATCATAATGATGACATGGAAAGCAGAATAATTGAATAGAATAGAGACTGTTATGGGTATTCTTGGTATTTGATTGGGAGACAAACCAATAACTCCAGAGCAGAGCTGTTCTGCTGCGGATTAGTTCTTTTAACATCATTTGTAACTCTTCTTTCAAAGTCTTGGTCATTTCCTTGCAGAGTAGGTTCTCCTTTATTCCTCTCCTGCATCTCCTCACCATATTGTCAGTCTACAGTTCTAATCTAGTGCTACACTATAACATTTTCATGGTATAGAAGATGGCTCCAAAGAAGCAGCACGAAAGCTGTATCCAAAACCCCACATTCTTCTCTCATGCTTCCGTCCACTACGGCCACTATCTCCAAGAGTCACAAATAAGGGACCAGTGTAATGATAGGCTGAAAACACACCATCACATGTTAAGCTAAGGGAACGGGAAAAGCACTTCAAAGAAGAAAGTTATGAAAGCTTCCTTGGTCTTCATTGTGTCTGCAGAGCATGACTTAATGAACTAATGCCCTTTTCAGAAATGCATATAAAACAAAATGAAGTGCTTAACTGTGCACACCATAACAATGAAACATCAAAGACGGAAAACTCTCAACGACTTCCTAATCAATGCATCTACAGCTCAGCAGGCAAAGAGAGTTGATTGCCAACTGTCTTCTTTCATAGGAAATGTCTTCAGCTTCTTCAGTGAAAATTATGGCAGCAATAGTGATACAAGCTTATGCCAACAAACCACATCTAAACTATATGTTTCATTTGGAGGATTCTTTCTAGCGCTATAGAACACTATTTCACACCTTAATAAAAGTAATATTAGCAGCAAAGTTGCATCTACTGATAACAAAATCTCAAGTTCATCAAACTTATTCTCAATCACAATGTAGCTAATGAAAAAGAAAAGAGCTAGTTTTTGATACTTCTATCAAATATTACAAATATAGAGCATTGCCATGAATTTTCTCTTGCCAACAGTTTTTCTCAACCCTTGATCTAAGATTTCAGTCAACCACCCCATGTTTGCGATTGCCCAGTGTTTTTCTGAAAGTACTGATCTTATGACTCTGTTTCAGGAATATCAGATGTACTTGGGTGGAAATAGAAAATGTATTTCCTCCACTGGAGAGGGTTTTATTTTTTTAACTTTAAAAGGCCTCTGTCAATTACAAAATTACGGACCTAAAACCAAAAAGTGGATAAAGAGTACCCATTTCTATCCTTCAATGTCCCAAGAGTCGGGCAAATAAGATGGTGAGTCCGGCACTACTTCAACACCTAAAACCAAAGTGTCCTCATCCAGAGTTATATTTAGGTTGTCCAGATATAGGTAACCAGATATTGAAATGAATTTCATGAGTTCCTGCAAACAAATGTAATGCTTGTGTGCTAAGCTAGTTTCAATTTTTCAATGATCCATTAAGCACATTTCAACCAGAGCAGTCCCTAACCCTTCTCATAACCTTCATTCATAGGGTTTGCTTACTATTCCACCAAGGACAGATTATGATGGTGTTCCACCAAGAAGGACAGATTATAAATAGGGAAAATATATCTATATAGAAGAGTGAAACACAGGTACCAAAAACTCCTCCATATCTCATAAACAAATCAAAATAGCTAATATGAACCACATATAACAAAAGATCCATCAAACAAAAGTTAGGGATCTCACCTTCGGAGGAAGAGCGCCGAAGTCTAAACCCTAGGAGTCGCGCGGTAACTCAAATTCCCTCTTCTGTGTCGATGGCAGACCACAACAAGAGATTATTAAGCTGCAAGAAGATAGCCTTTTGGAGGAAGAGGGCCACGAGAAGAAAGCGTCAGTTAGTACGCTAGCGAGTGAGGAAATAAGGGCTGATGGGTTGTTCGCATATTTTATTGGGGCGCTAATTCGTGACGTCTATTGACATCTAATTAACTAAGCAAATTGGTGTCGCGAATTAGCAATGTCGCTAATTGGCAACAGCAACATTAGCAATAGGAGCCGCTAATTAGGTTGCTAATTAGTTGCTGATTTTTTCATCACGTATTCGGTCGCTCTGTTGCTATTTTGTCGCTATTTTTTTGCCCTTATTTGCGCATCATTAAATTGCATCGCTAAACTAAGATTTTCTTATTGTGATATTTCATTATTTATTGGATAAAATATAGAGTACTATCATGAGATTTAAGTGTTATCAAATTGTACTTATATGGTTTGAACTATTACACTTAACTCCATATTTTTTAAGTTATATTAAATTGCACCAATGTGTAATGAGATTTAGTGAAAATATGTTGAAAGAGAGATTCACTTAAAAAATACTAAGATTTTGGAGTTTTGTCAAATTAAGTAACTAGCTGGTTAGTCTAGATATGGCTGATGTATGAAAGATCAAGGAGCAAAAGATATGTATATTCAACTTTCCAATGCATTTAGCCGATTAGATGATTTTGCGGAGCTCACAAAGTTCATCAATTTATTCAAATGAAATGGATGAGAAATTTCGCTGGCATTGCATAAGTAAATTAAATGAAAGACCAAAATATTGTAGGCTTTGGGGTATGGTTCCATTGGCATACGGGAGAGGGAGTCTACAATCCAAGGAATGGTGGAATGCCCGATCCCCCAAAATTATTCTTATACAAATTCAAGTAATTATGGTGCCTAAAACAAAGCAAAGATTGGTCTATTTGAGATCCTTAGATGTTTTAATATTTGATCAATCTATCTTCCAAAGGTCTCCAAAAATTTCAAATGCAATTATTTCTTAGTGAACTGTGAGCCAACTTCTTAAACCGGTCACTCACAGCATTGACAGACAGCGAAGTTACAAAATCTTTTTTGAACTATAAATCAAGGAGTTACCTCTTGGAATTTATTAATGTAGATAGATGTAGTAGGAAAAGAATATATGAAAAATCATAAAATCTGCATAGCTTTTTGTAGTTGGCCATTGCACTACTTAATTCCCTATGGACCATTATTTTTCTTTTTAAAAAAAATCCCTATGGAAGATTAGATGGAATTCAACTTCACAGATTTTAAGAAATTCACATCTAGGGCAGATTTTGGGATGATAAGGTCCTTGAGTTCAGATCCAGCCAAATGCTTGCAAGATCTCTAGATCCAAGTGGGATAGCACTTTGGGAGGGGATGTGAAGGTCCTTGAGTTCAGATCTAGCCAAATGCTTGCAAGATCTCTAGGTCCAAGTGGGATAGCACTTTGGGAGAGATACGTGGCTCTTAGAAAAGACGAAAATATATTCTTGAAATAAAATAGGACAGAAGACCTTTCTTTATATCTTCTTCTACCATTCGCGGTGAGAGAGATGCTTCTTTTAGCCTCTCTACATAGTTAGTTAAATTTAATTAACCAGTACAGAAGGAATTACGTGAAAAAAAAAACTCCACAAATAATGAACCATATCTTAACCTGATCGATGTGGTCATCATCAAAATGAACAACAATAACACTTAAACATGTCAAACTTGCCAAATCAAAATGAAGCTATATTCAAGCTTTATTTAGCCAAGACATACTAAAAGAGAAATTGCACCATGAGCAACAAGGTGAATAACACTAGTACAGTCCTCATATCACTTCAACTAGATCAATGCTTATTGATCATGACTTCATCTTGAAGAAATCTCCCCTTTAGTCTTTTGAAGCTTAATAAGATAGCCACATAAATCTTATCATATGAGGTATCTACGAATTGAAAATACATAATCCTCCAAGTCTTGTTGAGAAGTAATATGCCAAGGATTGTCCAAAACCCAACCGCATATCCTAGTGCTATCCCAAGGTAGAACCAAATCATCTTGTCCTGACCTTCACTAGAGGTGTCTGGAGCCTGGGTATTACCATCACCATCTACATCTTTTGGAACTTGATCTGTCGTCCCATCACCTTCACATGTCTTCATTATAGGTAATCCACAAAGAAAAGGATTACCAATGTAATTGGAAGGACTATTAATAGTGTCGAGTTGTCTGCCAGTTGGAATTCTTCCTGATAAATTGTTGCAGGATAAATTTAACGAGCTCAAAAACTTAAGTTGGTCAATGTAGAAGGAATTGCACCAGAGAGCTCATTCCTTGATAAATCAAGAGAGTCTAGTAGTTGCATATTACAATCTTTGTTGATATTTCTCCCGTTAGATGATTACCAGATAGGTTTAAGCTCATCAATGCAGGAAGACTAAGTAGCTTCTCAGGAATACTTCCAGACAAGTTGTTCGCTGAGAGATCTATGATTGTAATGAGAAAAAGTGGTTGACTTTCATAGAGGTCTTCTTTTCCTTTAGTGTCCAGTATCATTTTATCCATGTATTCTTCAGTTGTATACAGAGTAGACTCAGAAGCTTCAACGTATATAGGTGGATCGAAATCAAAAGGCAAATACTTGGGATCAAGAGTCTGCATGAGAAAAAATCACCAAAGCTCCTTGGTATGGATCCAGAGAAATTGTTGTGTGAGAGATCTACAACTTGTAGATTTTCAATCTGAGATAGCTCTTGTGGAATTTCACCCACAAACATATTTGATCGTATGCGAAGTCGTTCTAAATTTGGTAGGCTTTTTGCTACCCAAGTTGGTATGATACCGCTGAATCTATTGCCACCAAGATCAAGGCCCTTCAATTTCTTACAACTCTTCAAAGATGGAGCGAAATCACCAGACATAATGTTGTTGCTCAAGTCTAAGAAAACCAGTCCAAAGGAAGAACAGAGCGAGCTAGGAATACCTCCCATTATGTTATTGTCTGATAACGAGAGAAAACTTGGAAAATACTGCTCACAAGGTGGGAGTTCCCCTGATAGATTATTATTTGAAATATCAAGTATGTCTAAGTACAAGTCACATAAAGATAAGGGAATGCTACCATTTATGTTATTTGTGGACATAGCAAGAGCTTCTAGATTAGGAAATATTTTGCTGATATTAGGAGGAATTGGTCCGTGCAATGAAGTGTTCATCAAATCCAGATTCCATATATTTGATGGAACTTGTGGAATGGTGCTGCTGATGACATTATGGGAGAGATCTAGTTTTCCAAGAGAGGTGAGGTTCCACAACCATTCAGGAACAGAACCCAAGATTCCAGAATTGGATAAATGTAATTCATTTAACGTCCGTTGAGTTCGGAGCCACGAAGGGAATTTAGGGCCCACTCGACAAGAGCTCATGCCGATATATTCGACTTGAAAGGGAGGGGCCCAATCATAGCTAAAATTTAGAACCAATAAGTTGAAATCTACTGCCAAGTATTTCAAACCTGTGAGGTTAGCAAAATGTTCTTCGGTCAGTTCACCCTCCAAGGAGTTATGAGAGAGATCCAAATTGGCTAGCTGAGAGACCTGTCCGAGACGTTTAAGAAGAGGACCAGAAAGCGAGTTCATTGAAAGATTAAGATATGTGAGATTCTTTAAGCCTGCTATCCAATCAGGCAAATTGCCAGAAAGAGAGTTCGTTGAAAGATCAATATNCCTATTTATTCCTCACGCGCTGCCTCTTAAAGAGACTCCGAAAACCCATTCGTTACGCGGAATTGTAAACATAATCGCCACGTGAAACTGCAGCATCCTACACTAAATCTCACGAACCAGGTAATTAAGGTCTCAGAGGGTTACATTCTCCCCTCCTTATAGGTAATTAAGGTCTCGGGGGTTACAAGTTATGAGAGAGATCCAAGACTTTTAGGAAGAGGACCAGAAAGCGAGTTCCTTGAAAGATCAAGATATGTGAGATTCTTTAAGCCTGCTATCCAATCTGGCAAATTGCCACTCAACGAAGCATTAAATAAATATAATTCACTTAAACTATTTCTCATGCACCCTGAAAAATATCTTTCAAGATCATCTAACCTTTGATTAAAACTGTATGCAGAGAAAGATAGGCTCCGTAGCTTGCAGAGACTGCTCAAGGTTTGTGGCATCCTAACTAAAGGAAGAGAAGTACCACTGAGGTCGAGGGACTCAAGAGAGGTCAGGTTCCCAATGGCAGCTGGAATGGGACCATGGAAGTCGGTAGAACTTAGATCGAGATTTCGGAGGTTCGACAATTGAAACAAGAGAAAGATCTGAAACAGATGTGAAGTTAACGTGTCCAAGGGAGAGGGGAAAGCTACCGAATGCACAAAATGAGAACTCTATAGAGCGTAAAGAAGGAAGCATGTTTAGTGCATCTAGCCAGCCAGATGCCTTATCAAAACTCACGGATTCCATTACAAGTTCTTGCAAGGAAGTGAGACGAGAAAGCCAATGAGCATTGTCTACAATAAATACTGGTGGCTCACCCATGTCAGAATAATGACGAAGATAAAGAGATTGCAGGCTGGAAAGATTTCCAAGCTGTTGAGGTATAGTTCCATCGTAATCTGGCATTATGAGTTCGAGAGACCTCAACTCCTTGAAATCACCAATAAATGATGGAATGGTTATACTCCCCTCCAAAACCAAGTAATTCAGATGCTTAAGACTGAGCAAAGATTGATTCATCTTACCATTAGGCAACGACCAAACTTCTAATCCAGTGACGTATCCTGTCGTGTTGTCGCAGTGCACACCTTCCCATTGACAGCAATTTCTTCCGACCCATAATGAGAATGGATCATATTCTGTTTGGTTGAAGCCTCTTGGGAACTCTAGAAGAGCTTCTCTCTCGAACTCCAGGCAATGGATGCTGGTGTGGACTCCATTGCCATAGCTAATTTTGATGAGTTGGAGAGAGATCAAGAGAGTAGTAGCACCACAGGTCTGGCATATTTTGAAGCCATGATGGCTTCCTTTTTCCTTGTTCTTCTACTGAAACGTCCTTGATTTCCCGGTGTTATACAGAGATATCGATTTCCCAGTGTTATATAGAGATATCTAGGCCTTGTGTTGAAATGGTCTTCGCACAAAGGGACCAAATCTTCATTGTAGAAGAATTGTGGAAATTTTGACCATGTCACAGTCCAACTAGACTTCATCTCTTGTGGAAAATTTGGCCACGTCATAATGTAGAAGATGGGAGTGGAAGCACACGCTGAGGAAAAAAATTCTTCATTCGCTTTCATGTGGAAAGAATGGACCGATCACGGTTTGCATGGATGGAAGGTTGAAGACCGACAGATGTTGGAATAGCAATAGCACCTTGTAGGATGGACATCCAAATAGTTTAGCTGTTTTGTGAGTCATACACCAATCCCATTCATTCATTCATGCATGCATGGAAGAATCAGCTCGATTTTGATTCCAAATGCACCAAAGAGCTTTACCATCCGGAGCACTCCAAAAAAATAGCATGATGTCCACCATCATAGCTCATGATAATATAATGATGCAATGTATGCCACATTTTATAATTCAAATAATAATATTAGTTTACAATAATTTTATATTTATGATTTATCATTGCATGTTAAATTCAGCACTTTAGCATCTTAGCTTCTGCGATCTCACATGGGCAATAGATTTCAATTAAAATAATTAAATACAGTATTATCTGAGGATTTTTGTCAAAATGATTCAGGGTACAAAGTTAAATTATCATAGCACTTGATCGAAGATTTGGCCACACCCATATATATGGTACAACTTCAATTCACCTCCTTGTGTATTATGCCTGTCCTATATTCAAGTTTGTCCACCCACTAACTCTGTTTCCTCCATATTCGAATCAGAAAAAAAAAAAAAAAATCAGTCAATGCCTGAAGTCAGTCTATGGAGAAGACATGAAGTCAGTCACTAAGCCTCGTTCCTTGCGAAAAATTTAGCCATGTTGTGCGGTAGAAGATGGGAGAGGGTTACAGCTCACAACTATTTTGCTATTCAAGCACGCGCTGCGGAAAAAAATTTCTTCGATGGCTTTCATGTGGAAAGATTGGACAACCAGACCAAGATTGCTTTGGTCACTGAACACGGTTTGCGTGGATGGGAGGTCGAAGACCGACAGACGTTGGAGTAGTAGCAATGGACCGTAGGATGGACATCCAAGTAGTTTATCTATCAACTATAGATCTTTGAATTGCAATAAACAAGCAATTAAGTAGTATCAATGATAATGCTTACAATCGAAAACTGAAAAGATACCAATTTTCTTTGTAAAAATACCAATCATTGGATTGTGCAATGTCATCCCTGAAATACAGGTACCAAGCTCTTTGCAAAATAGTTGCAAAAGTATATTATATTATATTAGTCCTTATTATTATTATTATTATTATTATTATTATTATTATTATTATTATTATACTATGCAGCTAAAAACTTTTTCAAGTATGTATCTTTGGAGTTATTGTGCCTTAGTAATCAATCCCAATGGCCGCAGGTCACCCAACCAATTTTCTCAGCTTTAATTTATTTTCCAATGTTAGGTGGCATGTAGAAAGCTTAAGAAAACTAGTGCAAGATCATCCTATGCAACCATTGATCTCACCAGCCCTAACTTATATAAGCTGCAATTCATTTTTAAAACATTTTCTATTTTTATTTTTTGAAAAAAATTTGTTTTCTCTTTTTCGATCTCTGAAAAACACGTTTGGTAAGTAAAAAAAATATTTTTTATTTTTTATTTTTTTATAGATAATATCTTTCACAAGGATAACTAAAAAATATTGCATATATACAACATTATAATATTATTACAATATTATAATAGACTATTATTATATCATATAAAATATATTATTAAAATGTATTAGATATAAATTACATATTTGTTATATAATAAGCATAAATAACAATATAATATTAATTATATATTACTATAATATCATTAATAGTGTCATTATATGATGATATATAATGTGCCACTATTATATTATTAATATTATAAATTACATATGATTAATATTAATATAATAATATAAACAATAATATAATATTTATTATAATAATTAATGTTATATAGTTATAATATAGTATTTATTATTGTATATTATATATATTATTTTTCTAAAAAGTTATCTTTGCTTCCCTAAAAATTACTTTTAAAATTAAAAGTAAGAATAGTGTAATCAAACATATCTTTTTATAATAAATTTTGTATTTTTATTTTAAAAATAAAAAAAGAAATAAAAGTGATACAAGTCAAATTTTTTGTTTTTCACTTTCTTATTTGATAAAAAATAATAAAAATATCTTTAGATTGTTTTTAGTTTTCTCTTATTTTAAAATTGTGTTTTCTAAAAAAAACTATTTTTATTCTTATTTACCAACTACGTTTCTACGAGTGTTTTTTTTTTTTTATGAAAATAAAAATAGAAAAGGATCTATTCTCAGGACCAAATGCATCCTAAAATCTTTATATTTTATAAAAATTATGATTTAAAATTGAGTACAATAAAAAGAAATTCATATAGTCAATCAAACTTAGTTTGGTATAAAGATTTTGTTGCTGTTTGTATTATTGTTGTTTTGATTTAGGTCCTCGAAAACTTATATCATAGGAACAACAAAGAGATTTTCTATAATTTTTGAGGCAAGACAAAAGGCAATAATAAGCCCAAAGATAATACAGATATGAATGTACAGAAAACTATTAAGGTGGTAACCCTTTTCAAGTACAGATGCAGTCAATTGTTCTAAGAGCTAAGGCATAGAAGCAGTGCATCAAAAATTCCATATATAGCGCTATATAACTTTTTGTTACTTGTGCTGACATATAGTAATACCTTGGAATACCAAGAAAAATTTGTATAGCTTGGCAAAAGATTTGTAATTCTTGTTGTGTTTACTTATAGTAGTACTGTGGAAAACCAATACAAGCTTCTATAGCTTGATCAATGCGCATAGGATGTGCATTAATAAACAAGACTAGCAGATCAATAAATGAAGAATCTATTCATCTTGGGTTCATCTTTGGCAAAAATAGAGATGGTATTGCTTATTTATTTTGAAAATATTAAGTATACCTCAACACTTATTCCCTTATAAGTATTTTAGGAGATGCATCTGGTGGAGATATGTGATGAGGGCTGAATTTTAGATAGGTTAGCTGAAGAATTAGATAAATGCTCTTTTTAAAGACTTAAAGTGTAGTTCATGACTACAATACAGCAAGACAGAGGATTCTTTATTATTCTTTTCCCTTGTGATAGACATGTCCCTTCCCACAGAAGAAACTTTTCTCCTTTGCTTGCATTGTTTTCCTTGAACAAAAATGCTTCCATCCTTTGCAAAAAAAGAGGTCCATGACCTGGGCTATTTACATTGCTTCTTGAAATGATTTTTCTTCAAATACTAAAAGGGAAGTGGCCATTGACATGGAGTAAGAGGTGAAGATGAGTCCTTATGTGCCAAGTGATACAAATTATAGCTTGAAGCAAAATAAAAGAAAAAAAAAAGGGATGATGCCTTGGCTGTAGAAACTTCATACCAATTTTTTTATTGTTAAAACTTTGATCCTTAGCTATGAACAAGTAGAACAATATATTAGAGATAACAATTTAAAGATTAGTATTGTTCAAAATGATTGCAATTAAGTGCAAAAGGCTTTGGAGTCTAGGTAAAAGATGCAATGTGTATCCAAACAAAGGTGCAATTTTTTAAAATAAATAATTGAATAATTTATATAAGTAAGGCTTAAAATATAACATAAAAAAGCTAAAAAAATCATATTGTAATCTAATTAGTCTATTAGCTGAATAGGAAATATCTTTCTTCTTAGTTGAAATCTATAATCTTCTGATATCTTTCCTTCTCTTTCTTAAATAATAGCATAACTTTTTTATGTTTTATCTTTTTTGCCTTCAATTTTTGGCTTTTTTTTTGGACAGGAGATAATTATGTATGAGATGGTGCATCATATAGCCAATATAGTCTAATAGATATGATAAACTTAATAAAAATCATAAAGTTAGCTTATTAAGAAAGACATATTTTTCAATGCCCAGTGGCTTTGCAGCCTAGTGTTATGCACTCGGTCACAGTAAAGTGATCGTAAAAAAGGCAGCCCCTCCCTTGCGCACAGCGAAAGCTTTCCTTCTAGCCCAGTATCTAGAAGAAAGACTAAGTCAGTCAATGGCTGTTAATAAACTTGGGGAACTCTGTTTCCCTCCAGATTCCGATCCAAAAAAAAAAAAAAATCAGGCAATGACTGAAGTCAGTCAATGGAGAAGACAAACTAGCTCTCAGGCTGAAGTCAGTCGATGGAGAAGACCAATGGCCTCTCAGACTGAAGTCAGTCAAGCATTAAATAGTTCGGTCACTAGACCCCATCCCTTGTGGAAAATTTAGCCATGTTGTGCCGTAGAAGATGGGAGTGGACTACAGCTCACAATTGTTGCCACCTTCAGCCAAGCACACGCTGCAGAAAAAAAAATCTTCGATCGCTTTGATGTGAAAAGAGTGGACGACCAGACCAAGATTGCTTCGGTCACAGATCATACGGTTTGCGTGGATGACACATCGAAGACCGATAGACGTTGGAGCAGTAGCATGAATGGCACCGTAGGATACACATCCAAATAGTTTTATCTGTTTTATGAGCTAAAAGCCAATGCCATTCAACTCAGACTGGATTCTGTCAACTGTAAATCTTTGAATTGCAGTAAAGAAGCTAAACCTAGAGGATACAATTAAGCAGTATCAATGGTAATGTTTACAATTGTAGACAGAAAAAATGCCAATTTTCTTTGTAAAGACATCAATCGTTGGATGGTGCAATGTCATCCCTGAATATTAATACAGGTACCATGCTCTTTGCAAAATACTTGCACAAGTATATTATATTATTTTAGTCCGAGTTATTATTATTATTATTATTATGCAGCTAAAAACTTTTTCAAGTTTGTACCTTTGGAGTTATTGTGCCTTCGGTGGTCAATCCCATTATAGTTGCCGGTCACCCAACAAATTTTCTCTGCTTTTGTGAAATAATGTTAGGTGGCAGCTTAAAAAAACTAGTGCAAGATCATCCTATGCAACCATTGATCATTTTTAAAACATTTTCTATTTTTATTTTTCAAAAAAAAATCATTTTCTATTTTTTGATATCTAGAAAATGCATTTGATAAGTAGAAAAATATTTTCGATTTCTTACTTTATTATAAATAATATCTTTCACAAGGACAACTAAAAAATAATGCAATATATAATATTATAATAT
Source organism: Calamus simplicifolius (assembly GCA_900491605.1). Lineage (NCBI taxonomy): Eukaryota > Viridiplantae > Streptophyta > Magnoliopsida > Arecales > Arecaceae > Calamus > Calamus simplicifolius. The sequence continues at coordinate 119,295 of UESW01002902.1, forward strand.
ATTAGAATATGTTATAATATATAATATTATAATAAACTATTATTATATCATATAAAATATTGTATTAGATATAAATTACATATTTTATATAATAAACATAAATAATAATATATATTAATTATATATTATAATAATTAATATTTTAAAAGTTATGATTTAAAATTGAGTATAATAAAAAGGAATTCATATAGCCAATTCAAATTAGTTTGGAATAAAGATTTTGGTATTGTTACAATTATAATGTTGTTTTAATTTAGGTCCTCTAGGACTTGTGTCATAAGAACAACAAAGAGATTTTCTCTAACATTTGAGACAAGAACAAAGGCAATAATAAGTCCAAAGATAATATAGATAAGAATGTATAGAAAACTATTAAGGTGGTAGACCCTATTCAAATATAGATGCAGTCAATTGTTCTAAGCGCTAAAGCATAGAAGCAGTGCATCAAAAATTCCATATATAGCAAATATAATTTTTTGTTACTTGTGCTGACATATAATATGTTAGTGTGTGCCCTAGATCCAATCAGATTAGATGCTAATTTGTACATTTCTTTATGAATGCAAATCAAATTTATGGTTTCTTTATCTATCCGGATATAATTTATATATATATTAGATATATTTAACCTATGAGATAAAGTCCAAAAGAATGCGAACTGTGCATATGGAAATTGTAATAGAGATTACAAATTGTGAGATCCAAAATTGCACATTATGGTTCGATTCTTTAAACTTCCCTAGTTGATGCGTAGATAGGATTGGACACTGTCAAACGCCGATGAGACTAGCACACATTGCATATCTTCACCCTTGTGGTGAGCAGTGATCTTGCAAGCTGAAGTATGAAGATACTTGGATAAGGTGTGTGGATGTTCGTTATTCTAATAATGCATTGGATGACCCGCACAGAGATCCTATATGGATATTCTATATAGTATCAATGGTTGATCTCTGATATCGGTGGTGCGAGTGATCCTTTGACTTGAGATCTTTATTGCACCTCATGTGTCGAATATTATGCTTTGACAATGTGCAAACGTCGCTCTAGCCACGGGTGGCAAATATGGTGTCGATTGGATATGACATGAAGCATATGAAGGTGGTGTTTGATCAAGACAGGATTTGTCTCCCTTGTTAGAAAGGGTTAAACCACGGTCACTTGATGGATTAAATTGACTGTTAAATCCTTGCAAGGTTGAGTTGGAATTCGAAATGGTTTTGAAGTTCTAATTCATATGAGTCAATTTTTTTGAGATCAAGTAAACAAAGATCAATTACATAGTTGACACATTTCATACCACTAATCGATCTAGGATATATGATGATGGGATTGAATCATACGGTAACCATTCATAGACAGGTGTTGATGACCACGTCAACAAACCCTTAACACTTGGGTGGTCATGAACTTTGCTAGAGGCCGCTCATGATCTATAATCATGGATTCTTTGACTTAATCAAAGATTTGATTTGGTTAAAGAATTGACTTGGACAAGGTGTTGATCAAGTCATCCTTAGGGTCAATATTAGGGACATGATTATTACCAACGTGTCAAAGGACCTAATGGGTCACATGCATCAAGAATATTTTGGATGAAGTTAAAATGAGAATTAAGTTGGACTTAATTCAAATTAGATAACTAATTAATTAGGATTGGGTTTGACTCAATCTTAATGAGAGAATATGAAATTGATGAATAGGATTCATCATAGAGAAAAGAATTTTGTGTTCAAGAAAGAGACCTTTTGTACATGTGATGTACATATGAAATCCATTAATTAGGCTTGATCCATGTGATGGATGGCTTAGATTAATTAAGATTAATAATATGGCTTTTAATTGGATCCATATGATGGCATGATTTAATTCGTGAAAACCCAATTAAACCGAGGGCTGAGATCGTGCCACATGGAGGATGGATCCATGCCAATATGATGGACATGATGCATCTCCACGTCATGGAGGAAGGAACCCCATGATTTGGGGCATCATCATGAAGCCAAATTAAAGGTTGCGATGTTGGTTTCATGAGATAATCAGTTTCCTATTTTTTAGGGATATGGTTTGGTGGTTGTAATCCTAATCATTATCATGATAATAAATATCCTAAATTTGTTAAGATAATTTGTTATAACAAGTATCCTAAATTTGTTAGAATAATTTGTTATCAACTTGATATGGTTGAATGGTTAGGTGGTTGTGACAAAATCCCATTTCTATGGAACCACACAACCTCCTTTTCATGTCCATTTCATGTATAAAAAGGAGAGAGATACCCCCTTCAAGAGACATGCCTGACTCCTCCCTTCTATCTCTATTGGATGCCTAACACCTACTTCTCTCTCAAAACATCCTTTCTCTCTCTAGACGTTCCTTTCTCTCTCTTGATTGATCAAGATTTGATCTTGATCAAGAAATTTTTCTTGATTTGGGAAATCAATTGAAAAGAAAAGAGGCGCTAGCACCCCTCACAAGAAGGTTATCATCCAATCCTGGAAGGACATCATCTAAAGATATTCGCGTGGATCACCATTAGAGGTTGGATGCATGGATGGCTAGTAGTAAATCGTTTACTGGCTTCATCAGGCTTCATCCCCAATAGAAAACACATGTATGATCTATTATGTATTATTTCTTGTTAACTGAATTTGTTCCTTGAGGATCTTGAACTTTGGGAATTAAATTTGTATTTATTTTATCTTCCGCTGCGTATGTATTATATGAATTTGATTCATATAAAATATACATAATTCGTATAGTGGTATCGGAGCCAGTTGACCTGTACGGTCAGGCAGAGCATCCATGGGAACTCTCACTGATGACCATTTCATCGAAGCCAAGCTCTCCGCTCATTGGTGTCGGCGAACCGGTAGATCCAGTCATCGACTGGTCTGATAGGTACCATTATTGGGTGACATGGGTCTAGGGCCCATGACCATGCGACAATGAGGCTTAGGGCCAAAGCTTGTTAGGAAAAGGGTTTTCCAACAAGTGGTATCAGAGCCACCTTAGGCTTCAAATTTAGTTAATTTGATAGATTATCTAAGTTCTAGTTTTTTATATACATAGATCTAATTTTACATGCGATGTAAAATATAAATATTGTCATATGATGAAGATTAAATATTTAATAAGTTTATATATGATAATAAACAAATTATTTAGATTTAATAATGTTAAAAATTAAAAATTATAATTTATGTGTGACATAATCATAAAGGCTGAAATTTAACATATCATATTTAGAATTTAATTTTGACATGATAAATAACATGATTAAAATCTGAAATAATTATATTGATGAAGATTAAATATTTAATAAGTTTATTATATGATAATAAATATGAATTATTTATTTGATCATATTAAAAATTAAAAATATTATTATTTATGTGTGACATAATCATAAAGGCTGAAATTTAATATATCATGTTTAGAATTTAATTTTGACATGATAAATAACATGATTAAAATCTAAAATAATTATATTAATAAATATTAAATATTAAATAAGTTTATTATATGATAATAAACATGAATTATTTAGATTTAATCATGTTAAAAATTAAAAATTATGATTTATGTGTGACATAATTATAAAGGCTAAAATTTAACATATCATGTTTAGAATTTAATTTTGACATGATAAATAATGTGATTAAAATATAAAATAATTATATCATGATAACATGATAATCAAGATTAAAATTAAAATTTTAAATTTTGACATGTTATCATGTTAGGGATGTTATGATAGAAACCAATTAGGATTTTCATGTGATGAAAACAAATTTATCATAAGAGATAATGATAAGACAAATATTTAAAATAATTTTTTAAAATATTTGACACTTATCATAAATCCCTAAAGATCACTATCTTATCTTATCATAATGTGTAATAGATGATAAGGTTTAGGAAAAATTAGACTTAACCATATCATTGTTTGATCCTATGATCCTATAATTGATCTAATCAATTGGGCTTAACTACATTGGTGTCTAGAAAGGTGTGATCAGGTTTTTAATTGCTCTGTTTGCTGCCCAAAAAACCCATGATATGGGATCAAAGGGTATGCTAAATAGGACCCCATTGATCAGCTGATCTGGTCATTGTTAAGGAAAGCTCTTAATTAATTAAATTAATTAAGGTTAATCGGATGGTAACAATTGATTTGGTCACATAATTAGGGTTCCTAAATTAGATAGTGATCATAATCCTAATTTGATTAGGAGTCCTAATCATAAGATTGGATCTTATGAAATTTAGGTTAATTAAAATTAATCTAAAATTCACATATAGGATATGTAACCTAGCATGATACAAATGTTTTACATGCGTGATGGGACCTAGATGCGCTAAATCCCTCCATGAATATTTAGTCATTAGCCTTCCATTGTTCACATGATACAAAATCATTAGGTCATAAGATTTGTTGTGCAAAGCCAAGGTTAAGTGTACCTATGAGGAGTTGATTGGGGAACAATGGGTTGACTTAACTAGATTAGTTGGCATAATTGGCCAAAGTCAGGGTCAGTCTAATCTAGAGGCAAAGTTTAGGGTGATCACATGCAGATGTGATTGACAAGGAAATGTCCCCTAAATGATCTAGGAGTCATATTTGATGTGATTGATAAAAATCTACCTAAATTGGCTTACTAAGATTTGTTGTGCAAAAGCCAAGGTCAAAGTAAGTTAATTTGAGGGTCCTAGCCACTAAGAAATTATTTGATATTTTTTGAGATTAATAGAGAGGGATATTAATCTTGATAAAATAGTGGGAGAAATTGATTTAATTAAAAATTTTAAAATTACCATATTAAATCAATGATTTGCATTCATAATAATTGATTCGTTCTATTTTCTATACATTGTAAGAGACACCATGAGTGTGAACATTAACCTTAGTGGTAACCTAGAGTCCAACAAGCTAACCGGATCCAATTTTTCTGATTGGCTAAAGAATGTAGCCAAGGAAAAATGTCACTTCTGTGGTAAGGATGGGCACTGGAAGCATAACTGCAGGGTATATCGGGCCAGCCTGAAATATAAGAAGCATAGGGATGCTTCTACATCATGTGCGTATATAATTGAGATTTTCTTCTATTACTTCTTATTCCACTTGGGTATTGGATATCGGTTGTAGGTCTCATATTTGTATTAATATGGAGATGATAAGAAATAGTAGAAGATTGGGGAAAGATGAAGTGATCCTACGAATGAAAATGGAGCAAAGGTTGCTAAACTTAGTAATTGTTACTATGTTCTGAACATAACAAAGAATATTATATTCGTTTCATGTTTAGTAATGAATGGGTATTCATTTGAAATTGGAAATAAAGGTATTTCTATTTTTTGAAATGAAATGTTATTTGGTTCTGCTGAATTATTCAATGGAATTTATGTTCTTAATCATCAAACCCTTATTATCAATATTGAATCAAAAAGATTAAAATCAAATAATTCTAGGGACTCATACCTATGGCATTGTCGTCTAGGCCATGTAAATGAAAAGTGTTTAACCAAGTTACATAATGATGGATACTTGGGCTCATTCGATTGGGAATCGTTTGAGGAATGTGAGTCATGTTTACTTGGCAAGATGACCAAGTTACCTTTTACTAAAAAAGGCGAGCGAGCAACTAAATGTTTGGGTTTAGTACATTCGGATGTATGTGGACCCATCAACATTTAAGCGTGGGAGGTTTTTCTTATTTCATCACATTCATAGATGACCATAGTAGATATGGTTATGTATATCTGATGAAGCACAAATCTGAAGCCTTTAAAAAGTTCAAAGATTTAGATGTGAAGTAGAAAAATAAACTGACAAGAGTTTTAAGATACTTCGATCAGAACGAGATGGTGAATACTTGAGTCATGAGTTTATAGATTATTTAAATGATAATGAGATTCTTCCTCAATGGACTCCTCCTGGTACACCATAGCATAATGGTGTGTCAGAAAGGAGAAATCGCACACTATTAGACATGGTACATTCCATGATGAGCCTTGCAGATCTTCCAAAATATTTTGGGATTATGCGCTAGAACTATCGAATATACCTTAAACCGAGTTCCATCTAAATTGGTCAACTCACTCCCTATGAGATATGGTGTGGAAAGAAACCATTCCTTAATCATTTAAGGGTTTGGGACTGTTACGCTTATGTGAAGCGTAATGAATCAGACAAGCTTGAAGCTAGATCTGATAAATGCAATTTTGTGGGATATCCAAAACAAACAAAAGGATATTGCTTCTACCATCCTCTCGAGCAAAAGGTGCTCGAGAAATGCTTCATTTTTAGAAAATGAGATAATTTCAAAGGATAGTGGGAGTAATATTAAACTTAGTGAAGCTTAAGAACCACAAATTGATAAAGGCCCATTAGATGGAATGGAGCATATGCCGAATACAGTGGGAGTTGAGCAGAAGACTCACCCCATATTCGGGCAGACATTGCACAAAAAGCAACATGTGGCTTCAAGTATACACCAGCTATGTAGATCTAGTAGGACAATTCACATCCCTAAGAGATATGCATTTTTTATAGAGGACGATGAGCCTACCAACTACAAGGAGGCAATGTCTAATATTGACTCTGAGAGATGGCTTGAGGCCATGAAATCTGAGATGGACTCCATGTATGACAACCTAGGTATGGACCTTGGTTGATCCACCTGAAGGGGTAAAACCCATTGGGTGCAAATGGGTTTTCAAGAAGAAGACCGACATGGATGGTAATGTGATTACCTATAAGGCAAGACTAGTTGCAAAAGGTTACAAGAAAGACAAGGTGTTGACTTTGATGAAACCTTTTCACCTGTAGCCATGCATAAGTCCATAAGGATTTTGCTTGCAATAGCAACATATTTTGACTATGAGATCTGGCAGATGGATGTCAAGACTGCCTTCCTAAATAGAAATTTAGAGGAGGATGTGTATATGACACAACCAGAGGGTTTTGAATCCATAGATCCTAAGAAAGTGTGCAAACTACAAAGGTCTATTTATGGACTTAAGCAAGCCTCTAGAAGTTGAAACATCCGATTTGATGTGACAATCAAAGAGTTTGATTTCATCAAAAATGAGGATGATCTATGTGTATATAAGAAGGTTAGTGGGAGTGATATTATTTTTTTGATATTATATGTGGATGACATATTATTAATAGGAAACAATGTATCCTTTCTTAAAGAAGTGAAGGATTGGTTGTCACGTAAATTCTCCATGAAGGATTTGGGAGAAGCAGCCTATATACTTGGTATAAAGATCTATAGAGATAGATCTAGAAGGTTGCTTAGATTGACCCAATCCACGTACATAGATAAGATGCTAAAGCGGTTTAGCATGGAGAAATCCAAGAAGGGATTTCTGCCAATGTCGCATGGTGTACATCTCTCCAAGGACATGAGTCCTAAGATCCAAGAAGAAAGAGAGTACATGGATAGGATACCATATGCATTAGCAATTTGATCCATTATGTATGCGATGCTATGTGTTTCTTAGGCCTTGAGTATCACAAGTAGATATCAAGCAAATCCTGGTGAGAAACATTGGATGGCAGTCAAGAATATCTTTAAGTACTTGTGAAGAACTAAGGATATGTTCTTGATTTATGGAGGACCCGATCTTATAGCTCGGGGTTACACGGATTCTAGTTTTCAGTCTAATAGAGATGATTATAAATCACAATCAGGTTATGTGTTCACACTCAATGGTGGTGTAGTCAACTGGAAGAGTTTCAAGCAGGAGATGACCGCCGACTCTACGACTGAAGCTGAGTACATTGCAGCATCAAATGCAGCTAAAGAAGCAGTTTGGATAAAAAAATTTATCACTAAACTTTGAGTGGTTCCAAGCATTGTTAATCCAATATTCTTGTATTGTGATAACAATGGAGCTATTGCGCAAGCCAAAGAGCCAAGGTCTCATCAGATGTCCAAACATGTACTCAGAAGATATAATGTAATTAGAGAAATCATTGGATGAAATGATATAAAATAGAATGAGTCCCCACATATGACAATATTGCCGATCCGTTCACTAAAATCCTGCCAGCAGAAGCATGATAGTCATGCTGAGTCACTTGGTATTAGATACATGGATGATTGGCTCTAGTGTAAGTGGAAGATTGTTAGTGTGTGCCCTAGATCCAATCGGATTAGATGCTAGTTTGTACATATTTCTTTATGAATGCAAATCAAATTTATTGGTTTCTTTATCTATTCGGGTATAATATATATATATTAGATATATTTAACCTGTGAGATAAAGTCCAAAAGAATGTGAACTGTGCATATGAAATTTTTAATAGAGATTACAAATTGTGAGATCCAATATTGCACATTATGGTTCGATTCTTTAAACTTTCCTAGTCGATGTGTAGATAGGATTGGACACTATGAAATGCCGATGAGACTAGCACATATTGCATATCTTCACCCTTGTGGTAAGCAGCTGATCTTGCAAGCTAAATTATGAAGACACTTGGATAAGGTGTGTGGATGTTCGTTATTGTAACGATGCATTGGATGACCCGCACAGAGATCCCATATGGATATTCTATATAGTGTCGATAGTTGATCTCTGATGACGGTGGTACAAGTGATCCTTTGACTTGAGATTTTCATTGCACCTCATGTTGAAATATCGTGCTTTGATGACATGCAAATGTCGCTCTAGCCACGGGTGGCAAATATGGTGTTGATTGGGTATGACATGAAGTACATGAAGGTGGTGTTTGATCAAGACAGGATTCTTCTCCCTTGATAGAAAGGGTTATATCCCACGACCACTTGATGGATTAAATTGACTGTTAAATCCTTGCAAAGTTGAGTTGGAATTTGAAATGGTTTCGAAGTTCTAATTTATATGAGTCAATTTTTTTGAGATCAAGTAAACAAAGATCAATTACATGGTTGACACATTCCATACCACTGATTGATCTAGGATATGTCATGAAGGGATTGAATCATACGGTAACTATTCATGGACAGGTATTGATGACCACGTCAACAAACCCTTAATACTTGGGTGGTCATGATGCTTTGCTAGAGGCCACTCATGATCTATAATCATGGATTCTTTGACTTAATCAAAGAGTTGATTTGGTTAAAGAATTGACTTGGACAAGGTGTTTATCAAGTCATCCTTAGGGTCAATATTAGGAACATGATTATTACCAACGTGTCAAGGGACATAATGGGTCACACGCATCAAAAGATTTTGGATGAAGTTAAAATGAGAATTAAGTTGGACTTAATTCAAATTAGATAACCAATTAATTAGAATTAGGTTTGACTCAATCTTAATGAGAGAACATGAAATTAATGAATATGATTCATCACAAAGAAAAGAATTTTGTGTTCAAGAAAGAGACCTTTTGTACATGTGATGTACATATGAAATCCATTAATTAGGGTTGATCCATGTGATAGATGTCTTAGATTAATTGAGATTAATAATATGATATTTAATTGGATCCATATAATGGCATGATTTGATTCGTGGAAACCCAATTAAATCAAGGGCTGAGATCGTGCTACATGGAGGATGGATCCATGCCCATATGATGGACATGACCCATCTCCACGTCATGAAGGAGGGAACCCCATGGTTTAGCGCATCATCATGAAGGCAAATTCAAGGTTGCAACATTGGTTTCACGAGACAACCAGTTTCCTTTTTTTTAGGGATGTGGTTTGGTGGTTGTAATCCTAATCATTATCATGATAACAAATATCCTAAATTTGTTAGGATAATTTGTTATAACAAGTATCCTAAATTTGTTAGGATAATTTTTTATCACCTTGATATTGTTGAATTGTTAGGTGGTTGTGACAAAATTCCCCTTTCTATGGAACCACACAACCTCCTTTTCATGTATAAAAAGGAGAGAGATACCCCCTTCGAGAGACATGCCTGACTCCTTCCTTCTCTCTCTTGGATGCCTAACACTTACTTTTTATCTCTAAAACATCATTTCTCTCTCTAAGACGTCCCTTTCTCTCTCTTGATTGATCAAGATTTGATCTTGATCAAGAAATTTTTCTTGATTTGAAAAATTAATTGAAAAGAAAAGAGGCGCTAGCACCCCTCGCAAGAAGGTTATCATCCAATCCTGAAAGGACATCATTCAAAGATCTTCGCGTAGATCACCATTAGAGGCCGGATGCATGGAGGGCTAGTGGTAAATTATTTACCGGCTTCATCAGGCTTTATCCCCAATAAAGAACACATGTATGATCTATTATGCATTATTTCTTGTTAACTGAATTTGTTCCCTGAGGATCTTGGGCTTTGGGAAATAAATTCATATTTATTTTTATCTTCCGCTGCGTATTATATGAATTTGATTCATATAAAATATACGTAATTCCCTATATAATAGTACCTTGGAAAACCAATAAAAGTTTATATAGCATGGCAAAAGATTTGTTACTCTTGTTGCGCTACTTATAGTAGTACCGTGGAAAACCAATACAAGCTTCTATAGCTTGATCAATGCGCATAGGATGTGCATTAATACACAAGACAAGCATATCCATAAATTAAGAATGTATTCATCTTGGATTCGACTTTGGCAAAAATAGAGATGGGATTTCTTATTTATTTTGAAAACATTAAGTATACCTCAACACTTATTCCCTTATAAGTATTTTAGGAGATGCATCTAGTGGAGATATGTGATGAGGGTTGAATTTTAGACAGGTTAGTTGAAGAATTAGATAAATGTTCTTTTTAAAGACTTAAAATGTAGTTCATGACTACAGTCTAGCAAGAGAGAGGATTCTTAATTATTCTTTTCCCTTGTGATAGACATGTCCCTTCCCACAAAAGAAACTTTTCTCCTTTGCTTGCGTTGTTTTCCTCTTGAACAAAAATGCTTCCATCCTTCGCAAAAAAAGAGGTCCCTGACCAAGGCTATTTAAATTGCTTCTTGAAATGAATTTTCTTCAAACATTAAAAGGGAAGTGGCTGATGGGAAAGAATCCGTGTATGAGAAAATACTAGCAGACCGTAATACGCAGCGGAATAATAAATAAAAATGCGCAAACCACACAATCACAGAAACACCAAGATTTACGTGGAAAATTCCTTCAAGATAAAGGGAAAAAAACCACGGGCAAGCCAGAGAAGAAGATCCACTATAAAATAATAAATATTCAAGTCTCAAAGTCCCTTGCCAGAACTTGAGAAATAATCACAAGAGAATAATAGGGATATAAGGATTACATCACCGAAAAATATGGTATCTTGCGTTACTTCCTTATTTTCTTTCCTTCTCTTCTTCTTCTTCTTCTTCTCTTGTTTTTCTTCTGCAGCACCTTCACGTGATTCCTGGAGTGGAAGTCCTCCCACGTAGTTAAGCACCAAGCAGCAGCCCTTCCTTCTCTTCCCCTAGCAATCCATGCTCCTAGAAAAAAGAAATACCTGCTACATGCTTCTCCACTTTTTCCATACGGCTGCTCCTTAAAATAGAGAAAACCAAAAAAAGGAAGGCGGCTACTCCTTTATAAAAGAGAGAGAACAAACCCTGGTGGAAAAAGGAGTAGCGCTCCCTTTTGCCCTAATGGGCTGAATAGGTGGGCCATAGGCCCAACAACCTCCCCCTTCAGCCCATAAGGGAGGCTGTCTCATGCTTCCTTAGTGTGAAATCATGCCGACCAGCTGTCGGCATATCTCTTGCCTTTCTTTTGATAAGGTCTTTGTCAACATGTCTGCCCCATTTTCATCTGTGTGAATTTTCTGAAGCTGTAACTGCTTCTCTTCAAACACATTTCGAATCCAGTGGTATCTCACAGCTATATGCTTTGACTTGAAATGAAAAGTTGGGTTCTTGCACAAGTGGATGGCGCTCTGGCTGTCACAATGTACCACATAATTTTTCTGTTTCAATCCCAATTCATGTAAGAATTCTTTCATCCACAGCATCTCCTTACAGACCTCGGTAGCAGCAATATATTCTGCCTCTGTGGTAGAGAGAGCTACACACCTTTGCAATCTGGATTGCCATGACACAGCTCCCCCTGCAAAAGTAAGTATGAAACCTGATGTGTACTTCCTTGTATAAATATCTCTCGCCATATCTGCATCTGTGTAACCAATCAGCACAGCTGGACCACCCCCAAAGCTTAAACAACTTTGGAGCTTCCTCTGAGATATCTGAAGATCCACTTCACTGCTGCCCAATGCTCTTTCCCTGGATTTGCAAGAAATCTGCTAGCAACACCCACTGCATATGCGATGTCTGGCCTTGTACATACCATCGCGTACATCAAACTTCCGACTGCTGAAGCGTAAGGAACCTTCTTCATTTTCTCCTTCTCCTCATCACTTGAAGGACTTTGCTCTGAGCACAACCTGAAGTGACCTGCAAGAGGAGAACCAACTGGCTTTGCATTGATCATACTAAACTTATCCAATACCTTCTCAATGTACTTTTCCTGTGACAACCATATTTTCTTGATTCTTCTATCACGGGAAATCTGCATACCCAATATTTGCTTTGCTGGTCCCATAACCTTCATTTCAAATGAATTGCTCAGCTCCTTCTTCAACCTTCAATCATAGACATATCTTTCCCAAGAATAAGCATGTCATCAACATAAAGTAGGAGTATGACAAAATCCTCACTAAACCATTTAATATACACACAATGATCTGAAGCCATTCTTTTGTATCCATTTTCAGCCATAAATGAATCAAATTTCTTGTACCACTGCCTTGGAGCTTGCTTCAGCCCATATAATCTTTTTTTCAATCTGCAGACAAGATTTTCTTTACCTTTGGCTTTGAAGCCTTCTGGTTGCTCCATATAGATTTCCTCCTCCAAATCACCATGAAGAAAAGCTGTCTTCACATCTAACTGCTCAACCTCCAAGTCTAGACTAGCAGCAATACCTAGAGCAACACGAATTGAAGACATTTTAACAAGAGGAGAAAAAATCTCTTCAAAGTCAATACCTTTCTTTTGACCAAAGCCTTTCACAACCAATCTGGCCTTGTACTTTGGTTGAGAACAATGCTATTGAGTCTTTAACCTGAAAACCCACTTGTTCTTTAAAGCCTTCCTTCCTCTTGGTAGTTCCACTAAATCATATGTGTGGTTCTTCTGTAAGGCATCCATTTCTTCCAGCATACCTACTAACCACTCCTTTTTCTGCTCACTTTCAACTGCCTCCTGGTAACATTCTGGTTCACCTGCATCAGTAAGCATTATATATTCATCTGTAGAATACCTTTTGGAAGGTTGACGTTGTCTGATAGATCTTCTCAGCTGAGGCTCTGTAGGAGGTTGCTCCTGATCTCCTTTCTGCTCAACATGTCCTACAGGTGAGTTAATACCTGCTCCTGCACTATTTTCTTGCACATCTCCCCTATCACCCTGATTTACTAGAGGAGTAACTGGATCACAGTCTGTTAATCCTCCTGCAGAAGACTTGACTGACACCTCCTTCTTGAAGTCTTGAAGGGTTTGATCTTCAAAAATACCACATCTCTGCTTCTGAATACCTTCTGCTTTTCTGGATCCCAAAGCCTATAACCAAACTCATCATGTGAGTAACCAAGCAAAGCACATTCTTTTGTCTTACCATCCAGCTTGGACCTCTCAATGTCTGGAACATGTGCAAATGCATGACAACCAAACACTCTCAAGTGCTTATAAGAGACATCTTTTCCTGACCATACACGCTCTGCAACATCACCATCTAGAGCTGTACATGGTGACAAGTTTATTACATCAACCGCTGTCTTCCATGCCTCATCCCAAAATCCTTTAGGTAACTTGGAATGTGAAAGCATACATCTGATCTTTTCCATGATGGTGCGGTTCATTCTCTCTGCAATTGCATTATGCTGAGGAGTACCAGGAACTGTCATCTCAAGTTGAATGCCATGTGATCTGCAATAATTATCAAATAACCCTGTGTACTCACCTCCATTATCTGACCTTATACATTTCAGTTTCTTTCCTGTCTCTCTTTCAACTCTGGCATGAAACTCTTTGAAGACATTAATAACCTGATCTTTAGTCTTCAAACCATATACCCAAACTTTTCTAGAAAAATCATCTATAAAAGTGACAAAATAAAGTGCACCACTGATGCCTGGAACATTAACTGATCCACTAGGAGTTTTTGTCCTCAGAGGACCACAAACATCTGTATAGATACGATCCAAAACATGCATTTTTCTAGATAAAGCAGGACTAGCAAAAGAAACTCTATGTTGCTTGCCAACCAAACAATCAACACATGGGTTCAGATGTACACCTTTGAAGTCTGGTAGAACTTCTTCCTTGGAAAGAACTTGCAGCCCCTTCTCACTCATGTGTCCCAGTCGTTTATGCCACAACTCCATGCTGAAGTCGTTCTCTGTAGCATTCAACTGTTCACCATAAGCTTTAGCCTGCAACCTATATAAAGTGTGACATTTCTTCCCACTGGCTACAACAAGTGAACCTTTACTGAGCTTCCATTGCCCTTTATGAAATCTGCTATCAAAATCTTCATCATCAAGTCTTCCAACTGAGATTAAATTTAGCCTCAAGTCAGCTACATGCCTTACATCCTTGAGCACCAACTTACAGCCAAGATTGGTCTTCATGTGGATGTCACCCATGCCAATGATATATGCTGTGCCTTGATTTCCCATCTTGACAACACCAAAATTTCCAGTCTTATATGTAGAAAAAAACTCCCTCCGTGGTGTAGCATGATAAGAGCACCTGTGTCAATCACCCACTCATGATTCTGACACTCACATGAGAAGATACCATCAGAAGTAGACAAAATCAAATAATCATCACTCTGCACAGTAGCTGTGATATTCTCCTTTGACTCTGTATCCTCCACTTCTTTTCCCTTTTTCTTACTCTTCTTAGGCTTCTTACACTGATTCTTATAGTGCCCTTTCTCACCACAGTTATAGCAAGTAATATCTTTTCTTGACCTTGATTTGCTTCTACCCTTGTATGAATTGTCTCTATTTCTAGACTTTGACCGTCCTCTATTCTCTGAGACAAGTGCCTATGAATCAATCTGAGAAGTTGCTGAATTTTTTCTTCTTAACTCCTCATTCAACAAACTGCCTGTTACTTGACTCATGGTGATAACACCGTCTGGTGCAGAATTACTGAGGGAAACTACCAGTGTCTCCCAACTTTCTGGCAATGAATTGAGAAGTAACAATGCCTGCAACTCATCATCAAGAGACATTTTTATAGAGGATAACTGGTTATTAATACTCTGCATTTTATTCAAATGCTCAGCAATAGAAGCACCCTCTTTATATTTCAGATTCACTAGTTTTCTGATCAAGAAAGCCTTGTTGCCAGCTGTTTTTCTCTCATATAGACTTTCTAACATTTTCCAAAGAGAGTTTGCAGAAGTCTCAGTGGAAACATGGTGAAAGACACTATCATCCAACCATTGCCGAATAAAACCGACTGCCTTCCGATCTAACATGATCCAAGCATCGTCTGTCACTGTAGCGGGCTTTGCTTTGACCCCTTCTAAAGGTCCATATAGATCCTTGCAATATAAGAGGTCCTCCATCCTTGGTTTCCATATCATCCAATTGTTTCCGTTCAGACTGATCATGCGGGAAACATTACCGGCCTCCATGCTCGCACACAAAAAAAAAAATTCACAGGCTCTCATACCAGTTGATGGGAAAGAATCCGTGTACGAGCAAATACTAGCAGACCGTAATACGCAGCAGAATAATAAATAAAAATGCGCAAACCACACAATCACAAAACACCAAGATTTACATGGAAAATCCCTTCAAGATAAAGGGAAAAAAACCACGGGCAAGCCAGAGAAGAAGATCCACTATAAAATAATAAATATCCAAGTCTCAAAGTCCCTTGCCAGAACTTGAGAAATAATTACAAGAGAATAATAGGGATATAAGGATTACATCACCGAAAAATACGGTATCTTACGTTACTTCCTTATTTTCTTCCCTTCTCTTCTTTTTCTTCTTCTTCTCTTGTTTTTCTTCTGCAGCACCTTCACGTGATTCCTGGAGTAGAAGTCCTCCCACGTAGTTAAGCACCAAGCAGCAGCCCTTCCTTCTCTTCCCCTAGCAATCCATGCTCCTAGAAAAAAGAAATACCTGCTACATGCTTCTCACCTTTTTCCATACGGCTGCTCCTTAAAATAGAGAAAACCAAAAAAAGGAAGGTGGCTACTCCTTTTATAAAAGAGAGAGAACAAACCCTGGTGGAAAAAGGAGTAGCGCTCCCTTTTGCCCTAATGGGCTGAATAGGTGGGCCATGGGCCCAACAGTGGCCATTGACATGGAGTAAGAGGTGAAGATGAGTCCTTATGTGCGCAAGTGATACAAATTGTAGCTTGAAGCAAAATAAAAGAAAAAAAACGATGATGCCTTGGCCGTAGAAACTTCATACCAATTTTTCTATTCATTAAAACTTTGATAAGTAGCTCAATATCTTAGAGATAATAATTTAAAGATTAGTTTTTCAAAATGCTAGGCACAGTTAAGAGCAAAAAAGGCTTTTGGAGCCTAGGTAAAAGGTGCAAAATGTATCTAAACCAAGGTGCATATTTTTAAAATAAATAATTAAATAATTTATATAAGTAAGGCTTAAAATATAACATAAAAAGAGCTAAAAAAATTATAATAGTAATATAATTGATCTATTAGCTGAATAGAAAACATTCTCCTTCTTAATTGAAATCTACATTCTCTTGATGTCTTCCCTTCTCTTTCATAGATAATAACATAATTTTTATATTTCATCTTTTTATCTTCCAATTTTGACTTTTTAATTTATTGGATAGAAAAATAATTATGTATGAAATGGTGCATTATATAACCAACACTATAAGAAAATTCATTTTTAGCGAAGCCAAAATGCATCGCTATTGCATCGCTAAATCCATTTAGCGATGCATTAGTGACGCAATTTGGGCGTTGCTGTGATCCTCATCGCAACGTGCAATCTGTCACAATTGCATCGCTAAATAGCGACACCTAGCAATGCAAAAAAATGCATCACTAATTTACGAATAAATTGAGGTCGTCGCAATTTAGCGACGCATTAGTGTCTCCCACTTACATCGCAATTTTGCAACTAATAGCGTCGCAATATTGTGACGCAATTTAGCGTAGCAAAATTGCGACGCAATTTAAGAGTCGCAATATTGCGATGCCTGAATTGGCATCGCAATATTGCGACGTAATTTATGTCACAAAATTAATAATTAATTTTTTAAATTATAAAAAAAAAACTTTCATCGCAATAGCATCGCTAATTAATTTTTAATTAAATTTAAAATATTATAAATTAAACCTCTTAATACAACTTCATTGCATTTAAATATTAATCGAAACATTATCACTAAATTTTCAAAAAAATTGATCGAAACATTCATCACAAATTTTAAAGATATATAGAAATTTAATGTATTAATAATTTAAATTTTTTGTATACAAAACATAAGAAGTAAAGAAAAATATACATCAAGAATCCACACTATCACGATCATGGAAAGGCTGCGGAGGCTGGAATAAACCCTACGACATGAGGCAAATCAAATCCTGCATCTGACGCATTTGCTCTCTCATGTCTGCAAGCTCCAGCTGAAGGCTTCCCTTGCACTGGTCGAACTCCTATCGATCCTCCTGCCGAACCTCCTCCGTAATAGATCTTCGAATGTCATCTAAATGCTCGGTAGGAATATCGTTAGGGTAGTACGAATTGGAGTCCTGATGAAAAAAAATATCTAGAAGCTTTAGTACCCAAACCATAGACCCTACAGTCTCACGGTTGGGCACCAACAGCTTCCAAAAACACACGTCAACTCTCCTGTGGTGAGAGTTCGATGGGCAACCCCCCATCAGTGGAGTCGACCAGCAATGCTTGGGACTGAAGCTCCTTGACTTGTGCCTTTGAATTATAGAATCAACGATAAATGAATCAATATATGAACCTGAATAAAATTTTAGAAATTAAATAGATACAATATAAAGCTAATTTCTTACCGTAACCTCCTGTGATCGTGCATCGATCCAGGAACCATCCTTCCTGATGTGTGTTGCCCTGAATAGATGAAACTCACCAAGATCTCTGCCCTCCTACTCAGACTACAAAAATAGAAAAAATGATATAAATGTAAGTATTTACAAATAACTAAATTAGTAATTAAATTATATATTTTCTTACCATATGACGTCTGTGCTTCTGAATCGAAATGGACCCCGCAGTGCGGCAGGAGAGACCCATGCCACGACTGTCCTTCTTGGATTGGTGGTTTGTGGTGGTTAATGCGGACCTCCTTTGCCAGGCCTCAGACTGCCACACCTACTGCCAGTCGTGCCAAATACCTTTTAGCACATGCACAGGATGCTCACCCGATCTTCTTCAACGATGAAGCATGTCGAAGTATCGGCGTGCTGCAAGAGCATTCCATGATGCCTGTAATCCCCTAGATTTCTCAACTGCTCGTGAGAGTTATCACGAGGTCAGATGATAGACTCTAGATATTTGAATTCCAAGTATATCTTAATTGCTCGTGAGAGTTATCACGAGATCAGATGATAGACTCTAGATATTTAAATTTCAAGTATATCTAATTACAGAGTCCCTTGATTTGGGGACTCTGCAATGCCTATAAAAGATGATGTGGAACCCTCCTTCCCATCATACGTGGATGCCCCCTTCTCATCATCTCCTCGTGCGGACGTTTCTTCCGCAGCACGCCTGCCTTTGGTAAGTTCCCTGTCCATGCATGAGAGAGAGAAGGATTGAGAGAGAAAGTTAAAAAAAAAAATTCATAGAACAGGGAGGAGCCGGGTTACAGAACCCAGCTCCCTCCCCTTTCTCTATGTGACGACGCTGGTTCAGGCCCAGCGGCGTGCCCGCCGCCTCGCCGGGCCTGAGCCCCGGCCGACAACCCCACCGGCACCGGGGGCAGCGTCTGGTGGGGTGCCAGAGAACAGTGAGAGAGAGAAGAGGGCGGAGGAGGGAGAAAGAGATGATCTGTGACGATTCACCGCCGGTCCGATCCTTGGTTCGGGCCCGGCGGTGTGCTCGCCGCTTCGCC
This sequence comes from Calamus simplicifolius, assembly GCA_900491605.1. Classification (NCBI taxonomy): domain Eukaryota; kingdom Viridiplantae; phylum Streptophyta; class Magnoliopsida; order Arecales; family Arecaceae; genus Calamus; species Calamus simplicifolius. Next base: position 138,380 of record UESW01002902.1, read on the forward strand.
GGGCCTGGGCCTTGGTCGGAGATCTCCACTAGCGCCGGGCATGCGTCCGGTGGAGGTTCGGCCGGCCGTGGTGGCCGGCCGTGCCACCGGCGTGATCCTTAGCCATGGAAGACAGTGAGAGAGAAAGAGAGGGATAAGAGAGAGAGAGAGGTAGGGAAGGTCGACCCCGGCAATGGCCGGCTTTGGTCCGGCCAACGGCGGTCGGACCGATGCCAATTTGGCCGGAATTGGCGCCGGCACCGTGGAAGACACGCGGGCGAAGAGAGAGAAAAGAAAGCGTTAAAGTGCCAAATTGATGAGAGAGAGAGCATGGGGGAGGCTGGCCGCGGCGGCGGCCGGCCACGATCCGGCCAACGGCGGCCGAACCACCTTCAATTTGGCCGGCGGTGGCCCTGGCCGCCGGCGCGACTCTCAGCTCCTCTGTTTCTTTTGAAACAGAGGAGCTGGGGTTAAATAGAGTAATGGGCCGTTGGGCCGTCCGATTTTTGGGCCTTGTTGGGCCGTCTCTGAGCCCAGTTTGAGTAGTGTTTTGGGCCCTGTATCGGGTAGAGAATGACAAAGTAAATATATGGCCCGAATCAGGATTGATTCTAGTTTTTGGAAATAATTTTATTTCCCTATTTGGGTGTATACATTGAGAGATATTCAAGCCCAAAGTTGGGCCTGTGAAGTTGTTTCGGTAGAGTTTAAGAATTTTTTTTATAATTCAGATTTTAGAAATTTAATAATGAAAAATGATTATGTAGGTTCCCAGGAGTCCAATTAGCTGGGTTATCAAATGAAATTCGTGTACTGTGGTAAGTAAGTCAAGTATTATTATTTTATTAATTATTTAATTTGTGAACTATGAAATTACAGTTAAATATAATTATGTTAATTTGAAAAAATCATGTTATTACTATGATAATATGTAATCATGATAATGACAGTAAAACTTTATGTGTCACCGCGGTTCTCATATGATAGATTTCACATGACAGATTCTCACATGACAGATCATCACACGATAGATTCCCACATGACAGATTCTCACATGATAAATTATCACATTATCACATGACAGATTATCACATGACAGATGACAAAATACTGGTACCAGGACCCTTCCTCTTAGGGGATATTTAAGAGGGCTACACATTATGTGTATTGTAGGGCCGTGGGACACATAAAGAAAAATAATGACAGTATAAACAATGTAATTGTTATTGAATTAAGTTTCAAACTAATTGATCTGATGTCATGAACCTAATGATAGCCTAATAAATAAAATTTTGAAATTATATTAGGCTTACTTATTGAGTGTGAGCTCATAAAATTCTCATAATATTTTTCAAAGCCTCAGGAATGAAGATGGATAATTGAGATAGAAGGAGTTTCTATTAAGAAGACTTAGTTTTATTATATTGATTTAGTTCAGATTTGTTGGTGTGTAGGGAAGATAGCCCAAGACTGATAATTTTGGTTTGTAATAAATCATGGATATGGAATTTGCTTTATATTGATTTATGTGATAAGCTCAAGACGCCTCGCATGCCTGGCATACGGTGGGTTGTCATCCTAGTTTGAATTTTGGGACTGGGGCGTGACAGCTTTAGTGGTATCAGAGCTAGGTTATGACATTAGGGACATATATACATGATGACACTTTAGGCAAAACACTAGAGTGACATAGAGACAAATTATAAATTTAAAGGAATTTCAGAAATTATGCTTTGAAAGCCTAGCAATTAATTACAACTAATTTATCAGGAGATAAGAATGGCACATCGCACTAGAAGTTGACAAAATGATGAGAGTTCCCAGATTGGTAATGCTGGCCAACCAGGAGGTCTGAAGCCACCGGAGCTGCTGCCCCTGCTAATTCAGTCGGGACTGATCAGCAGCAACCCCAGACCGAGATGCTTCAGGTTCTCTCGGGTATGGTGCAGTCGATGCGGGACTTGCAGCACCAGATTCTGCAGGCTTTGACTGCTCAGCCTACTCACACAGCTCCGCAGACACAGCCTGCCCCTCCTGTTCCACAGACTCAGCCCGACTCTATTACTCCATAGACCCAGCCTACTCCATCTCAATCCTGGGTAGGGATTGGCCGCAGCTTTGCAGACTTCAAGAAATTTGCCCCTGCCCCTTTCTCTGGATCCACCAACCCTGTTGATGTTGAGCGATGGGTGCAAGACATGGAGAAGACTTTTATGGCCCATGGTAGTCAGGATATGGAGTAGATCAGATTTGCCACCTATCTTCTCCAGGGAGAAGCCTATGATTGGTGGTTAGTCGAGGAGCAGCGTCGGAATGGACAGATTATTTCCTGGGGAGAGTTTAGAGAGATATTCTTCGACAAATACTTCCACAGGAGTGTACAGAGACAGATGGAATCAGAGTTTATCAAGTTGGAGCAAAAGGATCTTTCTGTGGCCCAGTATGAAGCCGAATTCACCAGGTTGGCCCGTTTTGCTCCAAATATTATGACCAATGAAATAGCCAAGGTCACCAGATTCACTGAGGGACTGCGAACCAGACTGAGGCAAGCGGTCAATGCATTTGAGCTCCTCACTTTCAATGCTGTAGTGAATAAGGCCTTGGTGATTAAGAGGGATATGAATGCTGTTCAAAAGGATTGGGAGCTGTGGAAGAAGAGAAAAGGGCCTACTTCTGGCTAATCCTCTGCTCAGGCCAAGAAGAAGAGGGCACATTAGGCTCCAGTTGAACCATAGAATAAGGAAACTCGTTGCATTCATTGTGGTAACTCCCACCCTGGAAAGCCTTGCCGCAGAGTGACTGGTGCCTGCTTTATCTGTGGGAAAACTGATCACAAGATTGCTACATGTCCCTTCCGAAGGAACATCAACCTTCTTCAAGTGAAGGAACGAGCCAGCAACAGCAGCAACAGCCACCAAGGACCCAGGGATGGGTCTTCAACCTCACTCAGCAGGACGCTGCCGCATCTAATTCTGTAGTGATAGGTATACCCTTTAATGTTATATCTAGTATTACAGTCTTATCTAGTGCAATACATTGACAGTTAATTAATAGTAGGTGCAATCCTTAATGTAAAAATAAATTACAATTATGTCCAGGAATGATTAAAGTAGGTATTGCTTACGCTCAAACTTTAATTGACCCGGGTGCTACGCATTCTTTCATATCTGACATCTATCTTGACAAGAATGCATCATTGATACCTATTCCTCTAAAGCAAGAGCTGCATATTGCGCTTCCAAATGGAGATGTTATGAAAGTTGGCACAGTATGCAAATCTTGCCCAATTATCTTGGAGAATAGGAGGTTGAATGCTGATCTCATTGTCCTTCCACTGAAGTTTTTCGATGTTATCCTTGGAATGGATTGGTTGGCCTCCAATCATGCTTCAGTAGATTGCTTTAGGAAGACTGTCAACTTTAAAATTCCAAGCCAGCCTGAATTCAGTTTTATTGGTGGTCATAAACACCTAGCCTCAGTGTTCATATCAGCGATGCAGACTGAAAAGTATTTGATGAGTGGTGGTCAAGGATTTCTTGCTGTAGTCAAGGACCTTCAGCAAGAAGAGACCAAGTTGGAGGATATTCCCATAGCTCGAGAATTTTCAGATGTCTTCCCTAAGGATTTCACTAATTTACCTCCTGATCGGGAAGTCGAGTTCTCTATTGATCTAGTTCCTGGGACTGGGCCTATATCAAAGGCCCCTTACCGTATGGCCCCGGCTGAGCTAAAAGAATTGAAGAATCAACTACAAGAGCTCCTAGATCGAGGATTTATTAGACCCAGTGCTTCTCCTTGGGGTGCTCCAGTCCTATTTGTTAAGAAGAAGGATGATAGTCTCTGACTCTGCATTGATTACCGGGGAATCAATAAAGTAACAGTGCGAAATAAGTATACTCTACCAAGGATTGACGACTTGTTTGATCAACTTCAAGGAGCCCGGATATTCTCAAAGATTGATCTTATGTCCGGGTACCATCAGCTTAAAGTCAAAGAAGGGGATGTACCAAAGACAGCATTTAGAACCAGATATGGCCACTGTGAGTTCTTGGTGATGCCGTTTGGGTTAACTAATGCCCCAGCAGCATTCATGGACTTAATGAACAGAATTTTTAAATCATATCTGGATCAATTTATGGTGGTTTTCATTGATGATATTCTGATATATTCCAAGAGCCATAAGGAGCATGAGGACCACCTGAGAATTGTGCTACAGATTATGCAAGAGAAGAAGCTTTATGCCAAGCTGAAGAAGTGTTAATTTTGGTTGGATCAAGTATCTTTCTTGGGTCATATAATCTCTAAAGATGGTGTATCTGTGGACCCAAAAAAGATTGAAGCTATCACTAACTGGAGCCGACCTACCAATGTGGCAGAAGTTTTTAGGAGTTAAAGCAGCGCCTAGTGTCAGCTCCCATTCTTGTTCTTCCAACGGGATCTGAAGGTTTTACTATATACACTGATGCCTTTCGAAAAGGATTGAGATGTGTTTGATGCAGAATGAAAGAGTGATAGCTTATGCCTCCAGACAACTGAAACCTTATGAGCAAAATTATCCTACTCATGACCTGAAATTGGCTACTGTGGTTTTTGCTCTGAAGATTTGGCGGCATTATCTATATGGAGTGTCATGTGATGTGTATACAGATCATAAGAGTCTAAAATACATCTTCACACAGAAAGAGCTAAATTTAAGGCAGAGGAGGTGGTTGGAACTATTGAAGGATTATGACCTGAATCTACAGTATCATCCTGGGAAGGCCAATGTAGTAGCTGATGCCTTAAGCAGAAAATCCTCTTCTGAGTTAGCTGCTATGATTACCTTCCAGCCTCACGTATTAAGAGATCTGGAGAAGTGGGAGGTTGGTCTGAGAGTACAGCTGTCTGATGGACTTATTGCAGCACTTGTACTCCAGCCGACCTTAGTTGACAGAATCAAGTCCTCCCAGATGGAAGATCCAGAGCTACAAAGGATTAAAGAAGTGGTACAATCAGGAGTTCAGAATGAATTTTATATAATGGAAGATGGATCCCTAAAATTTGAAGGGAGACTTTGTGTGCCAAACAGTGAAGAGCTAAAGGCTGAAATTTTGAAAGAGGCTCACTACTCTCCCTATACTGTGCATCCAGGTGGCACTAAGATGTACAGAGACTTAAAGAAAATTTTTGATGGAAAGGCATGAAGAGGGAGATTGCTCAGTATGTGGCCAAGTGCTTAGTGTGTCAGCAAGTGAAAGCCGAGCATCAAAGGCTTGCAGGACCTCTTCAGTCTCTGATGATTCCACAGTGGAAATGGAAAAAGATTACAATGGACTTTGTGACTGGTCTGCCCAAAACTCCTAAGAGCAACGATGCAGTTTGGGTCATTGTGGACAGACTAACAAAATCAGCTCATTTCCTACCTTTCAGAGTTGGGGTCTCTAGTGAAAGATTGGCTAATTGTATATTGAACAGATCGTGAGACTCCATGGTGTTCTGGTATCTATTGTATCAGATAGAAATACCAGGTTTGTGTCCCAGTTTTGGAAGAGCCTTCATAAGGCCATGGGAACTAAACTAAACTTCAGTACAGCCTATCATCCCCAGTCAGATGGACAATCAGAGAGGACCATACAGATTCTGGAGGACATGTTGCGAGCCTGTGTGATGGACTTGGGTGGAGCTTGGGATAACCACTTACCTTTGGTGGAGTTTGCATATAATAATAGTTACCAAGCCAGCATCCAGATGGCTCCATTTGAAGCTCTGTATGGTAGGAGGTGCAGATCTCCTATATGTTGGGATGACGTGGGGGAAAGGAAGTTGCTAGGCCCTGAGCTGATTCAGCAAACAGTAGATAAGGTGCATTTGATCAGGGAGCGTCTTCGTACAGCTCAGAGCAGGCAAAAGAGCTATGCTGATGTCAGAAGAAGGGAATTGGAATTCCAGGTTGGAGATCATGTCTTCTTAAGGGTATCACCAACCAAAGAAGTGATGAGATTTGGGATTAAAGGAAAGCTGAGTCCACGTTATATTGGACCTTTTGAGATCTTGAGCAGAGTTGGAGAGGTTGCTTACAGCCTGGCACTGCCTCCGATTCTATCTGGGGTACACAATGTTTTTCATGTATCTATGCTGAGGAAGTATATCTCTAACCCCAGCCATGTCATAGCATATGAGCCTATACAGTTGAGGAAAGATTTATCATATGAGGAGCATCCTTTGCATATCGTAGACCGCAAAGATCAAGTTCTAAGACGGCGTACCATTCCCTATGTTAAGGTGCAATGGAATAATCATTCTGAAAGGGAGGCTACTTGGGAACTGAAGGAAGAAATGAAAGAAAAGTATCCACGACTATTTGTATCTTAAAATAGTTAATGATTGAAAACTGTTAGCTTTAGTTGATTGTTAGTCCTTGGGACAGAAATTTGGACCTTTAATTTTCTCTAATAAAAGTTATCAATTTCGAGGCCGAAATTTTATAAGGAGGAGAGAATGTAATCCCCTAGATTTCTCAACTGCTCGTGAGAGTTATCACGAGGTCAGATGATAGACTCTAGATATTTGAATTCCAAGTATATCTTAATTGCTCGTGAGAGTTATCACGAGATTAGATGATAGACTCTAGATATTTGAATTTCAAGTATATCTAATACAGAGTCCCTTGATTTGAGGACTCTGCAATGCCTATAAAGATGATGTGGAACCCTCCTTCCCATCATACGTGGACGCCCCCTTCTCATCATCTCCTCGTGCGGACGTTTCTTCCCCAACGCGCCTGCCTCTGGTAAGTCCCTTGTCCATGCATGAGATAGAGAAGGATTGAGAGAGAAAGTTAAAAAAAAAAAAATTCGGAGAACAGCGAGGAGCCGGGTTATAGAACCCAGCTCCCTCCCCTTTCTCTATGTGACGACGCTGGTTCAGGCCCGGCGGCGTGCCCGCTGCCTCGTCGGGCCTGAGCCCCGGCCGACAACCCCACTGGCACCGAGGGCGGCATCCGGTGGGGTGCCGGAGAACAGTGAGAGAGAGAAGAGGGCGGAGGAGGGAGAAAGAGGCGATCTGTGACAATTCACTGCCAATCCGATCTTTGGTTCAGGCCCGGCAGTGGTCTGCCGCTTCGCCGGGCCTGGGCCTTGGTCGGAGATCTCCACCGGCGCTGGGCGTGCGTCCAGTGGAGGTCCGGCCGGCCGTGGTGGCCGGCCGTGCCGCCGGCGTGATCCTTAGCCATGGAAGATAGTGAGAGAGAAAGAGAGGGATAAGAGAGAAATTGGAGCGAGAGAGAGGGAGGGATGGTCGACCCCGGCGACGGCCGGCTTTGGTCCGGCCAACGGCAGCCGGACCGATGCCAATTTGGTCAAAATTGGCGCCGGCACCATGGAAGACACCGGGGCAAAGAGAGAGAAAAGAAAGCGTTAAAGTGCCAAATTGATGAGAGAGAGAGCGTGGGGGAGGCTGGCCGCAGCGGCGGCCGGCCACGGTCCTGCCAACGGCGTCTGCCTTCAATTTGGCCGGCGGCGGCCCTGGCCGCCGATGCGACTCTCAGCTCCTCTGTTTCTTTTGAAACAAAGGAGCTGGGGTTAAATAGAGTAATGGGCCATTGGGAAGCCCAGTTTGAGCAGTGTTTTGGCCCTGTATCGGGTCGAGAATGACAAAGTAAATATTGGCCCGAATCAGGATTGATTCTAGTTTCTGGAAATAATTTTATTTCCCTATTTGGGTGTATACATTGAGAGATATTCAAGCCCAAAGTTGGGCCCGTGAAGTGGTTTGGGTAGAGTTTAAGAATTTTTTATAATTCAGATTTTAGAATTTAATAATGAAAATGATTCTGTAGGTTCCCAGAGTCCAATTAGCTGGGTTATCAAGTAAATTCATGTACTATGGTAAGTAAGTCAAGTATTATAATTTTATTAATTATTTAATTGTGAACTGTGAAATTACAGTTAATATAATTATGTTAATTTGGTAAATCATGTATTACTATGATAATATGTAATCATGATAATGACAGTAAAACTTTATATGTCACCGCGGTTCTCATATGACAGATTCTCACATGACAG
>UESW01002903.1:0-13306 GCA_900491605.1 Calamus simplicifolius
TGGTCCTTAGTATTTCTCAAATACTTAAGGATTGTCTTAACAACTTGCCAGTGTTTTTCTCCTGGATCAGATTGGTATCTACTCACTACTCCTAGTGAGTATGCCACATCTGGTCTTGTACATGTCATGGTGTACATAATCGATCCCACTGCCGAAGCATATGGAATTCGACTCATACGTTCTCTTTCATTAGGAGTTGTCGGACAATCCTTCTTAGAAAGATGAATTCCATGGCCTATCGGAAGATAGCCTTTCTTGGAATTCTCCATGCTAAACCTCTTTAGCACTGTGTCAATGTACGTAGATTGGGATAAACCAAGCATCCTCTTAGATCTATCTCTATAGATCTTCATCCCTAGGATGTATGATGCTTCTCCCAGATCTTTCATGGAGAATTGTGATGATAACCATGTCTTTATTCCTTGTAATGCAGGGATATCATTCCCGATTAAGAGAATATCATCCACATATAATACAAGAAATACAATAACAGAATCGTTAGCCCATTTATAAATGCAAGGTTCTTCTTTATTCTTAATAAAGCCATAAGATTTGATCACTTTATCAAATCGTATGTTCCAACTCCTAGATGCTTGCTTAAGTCCATAAATAGACTTCTGTAGCCTGCACACTTTAGACTCATCTTCAGATATAAAACCTTCAGGCTGTATCATATACCTGTTCTTCTAAATCACCATTTAGAAAAGCGGTTTTAACATCCATCTGCCAAATCTCATAATCTAAGTGTGCTGCTATAGCTAGCATAATCCGAATGGATTTCAGCATTGCCACAGGAGAAAATTTCGTCATAGTCAATACCATAACGTTGACGATACCCCTTGGCAACCAGACGTGCTTTATAGGTCTCTACCTTTCCGTCTGCGCCTCTTTTCCTCTTGAAAACCCACTTACACCCTATGGGTTTTATCCCTTCGGGTGGGTCAACTAATGTCCATACATTATTGTCCTTCATGGAATCAAGTTCGGATTTCATGGCATCAAGCCATTTATTAGAGTCAGTCCTTTGCATAGCATCCATATAGGTGATCGGATCCTCGTTGTTCTCATCGAGTTCAACAGGATCATCGTTCTGGACCAAGAAACCTAAGTATCTGTCCGGTTGATGTGGTACTCTACCAGATCGCCTTAATGGTGCATCTAAAATGGGTTTTGAGTTTGATCTAATCAACTCAGATTCTAAGGGTTCACTGGTTTGTGTTGTTCCTTCTACTTGATGAACTTCCTCAAGTTCAACATTAGAGCTATTTGTTCCTTCACTAAGGAACTCCTTTTCAAGAAAAACTGCTCTATTACTAATGAACAACTTTTGTTCTTCAGTATTGTAGAAGTAATATCCTTTGGTTTCTTTTGGATAGCCGATAAAAAATATTTGTCAGATTTGGTTCAAGTTTGTCTGATTTTGCACGTTTCACATAAGCCGGACACCCCCAGACTCTCAGATAGGTGATAACCGGTTTATGTCCATACCACATCTCATGTGGAGTTTTAGAAACAGACTTACTTGGAACCTTATTGAGAATATGACAAGCTGATTCTAATGCATATCCCCAAAATGATATTGGCAAGCTTGCAAAACCCATCATGGACTGAACCATGTCTAACAGGTTCGATTCCTTCTTTCCGACACACCGTTATGCTGCGGTGTTCCTAGGAGGAGTCCATTGGGAGAGAATCCCATTCTTCCTTAAATATGTCACAAAGTCATTTGAAAGGTATTCCTCCTCGATCTGATCGAAGGGTCTTAATACATTTTTCTATTTTTTTTTCTACTTCTTTATGATATAGTTTGAACATTTCAAACGACTTAGATTTATGTCTCATAAGATAGACATAACCGAACCTAGAAAGGTCGTCTGTAAAAGTAATGAAGTAGTAATATCCACCTTTGGCACAAGTGCTCATTGGTCCACATACATCAGTATGTACTAGACCCAATAGCTCTTTGGCTCTTTCACCTTTTTCAGTAAAAGATGACTTGGTCATTTTACCAAGAAGACATGATTCACAGGTAGTTAATGATTCACAATCATCAACTCGAAGGATGCCCTCCTAGATTAACCTGTTTAATCTGTTCTTGTTGATATGACCCAGCCGATGGTGCCAAAGATAAATATCTGTGACATCAGTTGTTCTAGGGCGCTTACTTGATTTGTACACTACATTCACAGGCTGTGATAATATATAAATGCCATTAGATAAATGCCCAGTCATTACAGTGACTCCATTCATAATGATATTCAAAGTAACATCCTTTATTGAAATTTTATAATACTTTTGGCCAGAAGGCCTACAGAAATTACGTTCAACAAGAACGTTGGGCAAAAATGATAATCATTTAGTATAATGACATTTCTATTGAAAACTATTTCAAGAACTCCTAATGCCAGAACTGGAACTAATCTTCCATCGCCGACATTAAGGAATCTTTCATTGTCTTCAAATCTTCTAGTGACCTATAGTCCCTTGTTGAGCAACATCTTGCCCCTTTTTCTTCTTTGGTCTATTTGGATCAAGTGTGACAATGTAAAGAGGACAGTTCCTCTTCCAGTGCCCTTGCATCTTGCAATGAAAGCATTCAGCCTGACTTTTATCAATTTTTTCTTCTGCATCTGACCCCTTATAGATGTCCTAGCATGTTGCACCTTTTTCTTATTCTTTTTCTTCTTTCCCTTCCCAAAGGGTTGATGCCCTACCTTAGATCCTTCAACCACATTAACCAAACCCTTAGAGGGCTGGTTGTCCTTCTCAAAGTTCTGTAACAACCCTAACAAACGGTGGTAGTTGACTGCAGGCTTTGTCATTCGAAAATGAGTAAGGAAAGGTCAGAAGATGGAGGCAAGGAATTCAGGATCACATCTTTTCCCAACTGCTTATGTAGGAGAAAGCCGAGCTTGCTTAAGAGTTCTATCTTCTCGATCATATACAATTCATGATCAGTGACAGAAGATCCATCCCTCATTCAAGCATTAAAAATAGCACAACTAGTCTTATGCCTTTCAATGTCGTCGGGTGTGCCGTAAGATTCATTCAATGATTGAATGATTTCTTTTGGCTGAGCATTCTCGAACCGGCGATCGAATTCATCATTCATTGCTGCTAGCATGATGCAACACGCTAGTTCTATCACTGAGCCACTTCTGATAAGTGTATCTCTTAGAACTTTGGGTGTTTGCATTGGGTATCTCTGGTGCAGGATTATTTAGAAAATATAGAATCCTCTCATGCTCAAGGATGATCTTAAGTTTTCTAAACCAGCTATTGAAATTCAAACCATTCAACTTGTCACTATCCAATAGGGACCTTAATGATAAATTAGTGGCCATTTTCTGCATAAGAAAAAACTAAAGTTTAGTAGTATAAAAATTGATTCAGTCTAAAGACTTGGACTTTAGTCTAAAGATTCTCTCACTATTTTGTTCAAATTGGTAGCCTTACACCCCAATTCGAAGAATTATTCTTAATTCTTTAGTGGGCACTAAGATCTACATAGACTACATACTGGCCCAAGTGAAGCTTGGCCAACCCATATGCATCTAAGAGTAGGTTCAAAACCATTTATTTTCCCAAACAATTATTAGTGTTCAGTTTTGCCCCATGTTCCTCTTCAGCAGGCATGGAGTGCCTCTACTGAAAGTTCTGGTTAGGTCCAACCATTAAATAATATAATCAGTGCAATCTATCTATAGACAACCAAGCCCGAATGAAGCTCGGCCCACCTGACTGTCTATTTAATAGTTACGTTGACTTATCATAAATGAATGATAATTTTGATGGTTGACAAGCACCAGGCATGGAGTGCCTCCAATGATTATCAAGACATCGAACTCATTATCACTCACCTTAATGGTAGGCTATGATCTAGTTATCATATAACTATTTCATTTTAAGGACCTAATAATTTTAGAGATTTAATAATCTGAAGATAAATTGACTAATCAAATTCTCCCACTGAATCTATGAAGTCAGTAGAATGAGATAAGATTAAGTCAGGTTAAGTGGCACCTAAATCAGTCAGACTGATTTCCTTACAGGCATGGGTCAACCCGAATCAGGTAAATGATCTTAATCATAAATGGTCACTATGTTGACCAGGTAAGTGAGACCGATGGAAGGGATATGCCATTAACTCGTTAAAGACGCATCAATACAGTAGCTCCTAATTAAAAACCATTCGATCGTTGATCCTAGAGCAACTTTCCAACTTACCTTGACATCATATGGTTAACCAATTTTGATTTAACATCTAAGAGATTCATGCTCAACCGCAAAGCCTAATCTACTTCCATTTGGTTTAATCAAAATATGGACATGATCAACTACAACTATTGTTTGATTTAGAGCATCCTTAACCTAATCTAATTAATTTAGATTTAATCAAATACTCTTATAGTCCATTTGATTTAAACCTTAGGGTCTAACCCTTTATGGACCTGATTTAGCTAACCCAAAAGATTAAATATATTTCATGTTTTCATAACTTCCATATCATATATTTGAATCATGCATTACTTGCATTATATAACTACTATAATTCCTATATTTAGATCATATCTAAAAAATTATGAATAAATATTTGACATTCAAATAAGACTCTCATAAATATTTGTATGTTTCATAACATAGACAACAAGCTATCATATCTCATATCTATGTTTTTATACTAAACATGCAAATATCATACTTTTATACAACATCAATATGTATCAAATATAACATCTCTTGAGAGTGTGTAATCTATGTTTTGATGCCAAAGATCAATTTGAATTATCTTTTGACTAAGCATCAAAAAGAGAGAATCATAACAGTACCGCAATACGTCATAGAATCACTCGTTGAATGGGGTAATGTGGATTTTTAATCCATTTATGACTTAATAGCTAGGTGAACCGTTTAGCCATAAACACAATTAATAAGAACACTAATTTATATGCTATAAATTAGATCAAGATGAAACTAGGGCTCTAATATCATTTGTAGGGAGAAACATGCATATTTTAATAATTTGATAACAATTATCAATATGGAAACTTAAAGATTAAATATTAATCTATCTAACATGCATCAAGATCATATCTTTGCCTTATACTATAGGATCGTTTGATAAAATTATCAAGATCATATCTTGATCTTCAAGATAAGAAGTCATACTACCTATCCCGAAGTCAGCCTTAAAATCTAGGGATCATATCACTTAGCTTAAAAATAATTGGTAAATCCTTTGTGCTCTGCAGCCGTTCAATCGTTTGGCCTCTAGTATTGTCCACGCGAAGTCCCCGAATGATCGGATTCTCGGCAGTGCTAGCTTGCGAAAAATAACTTTGCTGATTTTGAATTCTCCCACTTGAATCTTTTCAGGATCCACCAAACTTTTGCTAACACCAAAATCATACCAAATTTTCTATTCTAACTCTTTAGAATTTCAATCCATAACATATCGTTGTTATTTGATGATCTGGTGAAGAATGTCCTCTAATTTATAGGCTTAATTCAGCCTTTAGCCTATTGAATTCTAACACTTAGAATTCTGTCGTTTGATGAAAACCAAAGAGACGCAACATTTGGTTAATTTTGTGAAAACTGAATTCGAACACTTAGAATTCAAACTTTTGTTAATTCCGACGTTCGTGAAAACCAAAGAGATGTGAATTCTAACTCTTAGAATTCCATCGTCTGGTTGATTCAAAAAGGTACATTAATTTCATATGAATTCTAACACTTAGAATTCCAATAGAAATCATTTGGAGAAGATTAAGTTAATATATTAAATTCTGTATGAGAATTTAATTAAGTTATCTCATCATGTGAGATCCTTAAGCAAGAAAACTGTTTTTATACACGGGGTTTGGTTTGGGTTTTGGTTTAAGCTGATTTGAATTTATTGGATTGAACCTACAAAGATCATGGTCCTAGCCCAAATCAAATTTGGCTAGTCCTGAATCTATTTAAATCCAAATCAAGTCTAATTTCAAATCAATATTTGAAATTGATTAGTCATTCTAATAGATTTAAACCTAATTGAATCTGATTCACTTGTACTTAACCCAATTGAGATAATTCAATCAATCAAATTGATTAATTAAATTATATACGATTCTCAATTATTGATCAGCAAATAGATCATCCTAGGAAACTTCTATGCGTGTGACTCTCTAGGTTCGAACCTAAGGTAGCATATGAACAACTTTCTATACTAATCGATGTACCCATCTAGCAATGAAACCCGACGTCCGGATAGGTCGAAGAGTTGCCGAGCAAACTCCAAGAACCCTAAGAAATAGTTACCATATAATTCATTCTCTTGACCACAAATGTTAAGGATGGCTTAAGAGCTGTCAACTCTAAACAGCAAATCCATAAAGTGATTTTAACTTTAGTGATCATGTGACCTTCACATGAAGTGCCTTGGCCAATGTCTTGCTAAATTGAAACACAAGCATTTCTCCTTTTAACGGGATAGGTCAAATTCCATCTTGATCCACAACTGACTATCATAAGTACTTGACTGCACCCAGTAACCTTTCGTAGCTGGATTAAAAATTCAGGTGGTCCGGCACCTAAGTACAATGAGTTGCTTGCAAGTCACTGGTTGTGATCTTTAGGTCTTAAGGATACTTATACCCATATCTTCTCGGATTAACTCTTGATAGCAGAGTATCCAAAATGAGTCACGTTTGGTGAAATGTACTCCTACACTTTCACCTGTATGTCATACCAGTGTCTCTACACTCCTTGGTTAAGAGGAAACCAACAAATATGATATACAACATCCTATAATTGATAGTACTATGGCCCTATCATAGTATATCATTTGGTCGTGAACTCTTTTAAGAACCTTCAAAGATAAATCCTTCTTTATCGTGAAGGAAGATCCTGAGGGCTTCATTACTATTAGGAGTTTTAAGAAGATGTTCTTGTAATGAATAAACTGCCAAATAAATTTTGTTAATATATCAATTTATATGTAATTTACATTAGCACAATCATCAAATGATTAACTTTAGGATACAATTCTCAACAATTAAAACAAGGTTATGAAATAAAGTTGAGAGCAATGGATGCTCTATATCTTATTCAAAGGACTTCTTTGGAATGGAAAAATTTATGAATGGTCTTTTAACTCTATCACTCAATGACAATGTGTTGCTTGTTGAAAACAAAAGGAGAAAGAGAGATGATACCAATGAAACATTCCTTTGGCATTGCCGATTAGGTCATATAAGTGAGTCAAGGAATAACAAGTTATACAAATTTTTTTTTTTGGACCTTATGTTTTTCAATCATTAGAAACTTGTGAATCTTGCCTCATGGGAAAAATGATCAAGTCTCATTTACTGGATATGGAGAAAGGGTAACTGAGTTATTAGGGTTAATACATTCAGATGTATGTGACCCATGTCAACTCAAGCTATAGGAGATACTCTTATTTCATCACATTTATAGATGACTTATCAAGGTTCGAATATATGTATCTTATGAAACATAAATCCAAAGCCTTTGAAAAGTTTAAAGAGTATCAAAATATAGTTGAGAAATAAACTGGAAAAGGTATTAAAATCCTTCGATATGATCAAGGAGGTGAATACTTATCCAGTGAATTTTTAATCATCTTAAGAATAATGGTATTCTCTCTGAATGGATACCTCCAAATACACAACAATTAAATGGTATAGCAGAAAGGAGAAACCATTCCTTGTTTGACATGGTACGGTCCATGATGTGCTTCACAGATCTTCAATATCCTTCTGGGGTTATGCCTAGAAACTACTGCATATGTAATAAATAGAGTACCATCAAAATCAATTCCTAGTGCTCCATATGAATTATGGAATGGCAAGAAGAGTCTTAAACATCTTAAAATTTGGGGTTGCCCAGCTTATGTTAAAAAGGAATTTGTACATAAGCTAAATGCTAGGGCTAAAAAATATAGGTTCATTGGTTATTCTGAAAAAGGAATTGGATACCTTTTCTATCATCCTACTGAACAAAAGGTATTAGTTAGTAGGTGTTGGCCTAGGTGCTAGGTCAGCGCCTACACAGAGTCCTAGGAGACGAGACTCTTCGTAAGTCTGGGACTCTTGGTATTCCTTGGCCTTATCCTCTATTAAATTTTTGTTCTATATGAAGACCGGGTGTCTTCTAAACTGAATAGAACAACAATACAGAGCCTTCTTCTTCCTCTTTCTTATCGGTACTACGGCTTAGGAGTATGGACGCACTGGGGACTCTGGTAGCCTCTGATGATCGACGATCCACTGCTTTCACTGCCACCGAAACAAGGTATGTTCCTTGTTTACGGTTCCTACAATTGGTATCAGAGCCTTACCGATTGTAACTAGGTGAGAGAAGAGGATGTTAGGGAATAGGCCATAGGTGCTGCAGCAAGAAGAAAAAAAAAAAATAAAACAGAAGGAGGAGGTTCTGCTGTGGCCAAGGGCACTGCAACGGACTTCAGTTTGTTCAGACCGAGATGGAGGGTCTATTTGATCCTCTTCGGCGGAGGGAGGTTCCTCTCTAGCCGTTGGGATCTCTCCCCTTCTTTTTGGCCATTGAAGGTCGAGGACGGCTTTCCCTTCACCCAGTCCCGAACCAGTCAACTTGATACAGACCATGCCCATAGCCTGGGGTCACCGGACCTGTTCTAGTGATGGCGATGGTGTTGCTAGTCGCTGGAGCTAGTCTGGCTTCTTTCTCGGCTGCTAGAGGGCCGGGGAAGCCCTGCTTCCACCGCAAGAATGGCGGACGTAGAGTTCTTAAAAAAAATTCTTCGGTGGTCGGTGAGGCCTCGCCCACTACCGGAGTTTCTCCCGGGGTTGACCGACGGGTCGCCGAAGGCTGCTGGAAGGCTAGGGATGCCCTATTGCCGCCGCGCGATGGTTGAAGGTCCCGATGGATGCTGTGGTCACCAGGAGATTTTCGGCGGCCGACGTTGCCTTGCCGACTGCCGAAGGCCCCGAGGACTGGGTGCTAGGCCGCCGGTATATGTTCGGCTTCTTCTCTGGCCACTGGAGGGCTGGGGAAGTCCTTGCATCCACCGCGCGTGCGATGGATGCAAGCTCTTGTCGCCTCACCAAGTGGTTTTTCGGTGGCCTGTGACCTCTTGCCCGCCACCGGAGCTTCCCCCTGCTCTCCTCTCGGTCACCGAAGGGCCAGGACGACCTCTCACCGCCGCTATGAGGGCGGCGGGTCTCTGGATCACCCATCCAATTTACGGGTGGCACTACCCGTAAATTGGATGACATCCAGGGTAATTATGAAATTACCCAACTAATAAAAAACTGCATGTTTTTTTTTGATTTTCTAGGTTTTAAAAATCTAAAAAAAGGGGAGGCTACTGTTGTGATGCGGACTATCGACTGACGTAGCACTGCGCAGTCATCCATGTGTTGGATCTCAGCGGAGATAGTGCCTACGGCATTTAAATTATTTTTTGGGTTTTTTAAAATTACAAAAAATCAAGAAAAATCAAGAAAAAATCCAAAAAATTTAGGAAAAATCATAAAAAAATCAAAAATTATTTGACCCCCTTTCCTTGATGTGGCATGATTATTTGTGCTTTATGCATAGATAATATTGTTGTCATTCTGCCTGAATTTATGTGACTTATTTTTTAATGCATAATTATTTATGCTTGGTGTATAAATATGGTTTATGCATGTTTATATACATTTTGTTGACATATAATTTATGCTTAGTGCATAAGAAAAATTTATGTCATAAATATTTTGCGACATATTATTTAATGTGGATAAAATAGATGTGTTCTATAAAAAATTATCGAATTATGTGTTCCATCTTGTAAACTGAGTGATGATTATGAGCTTAGCAAAGTTTTCGATCTCATTTATAAGAAGAACATTTGTAATCTGATTTTTTCCTACTAACAGTAACATATGTGCCTGATGTCCATACCTTGCTTGACAAATAGAGTGATGGCCTCCAAATCTATGATAGCTGATCTCAACAAAGGTGAGAAGCTAGATGGACAAAACTATGAAATGTGGCATAGGAAAATCCAATACCTGCTGAATGACTTAGAAGTCTTGGAAGACCCTGACAACTTGTATGACACCACCAGCGCCTGGCACTACTGAGCAACATCGCCTTGATCGGGAAGCCTATGACAATTGGGTCAAGAAAGATCGTTGTGCACGCTTTACTATGTTGAGCAGCATGCACAATGATCTTATTGGCAACTTTGAGCATTGCCAGACTGCTCAGGATATGTGGAACCAGCTCAAGATCAGGTTTGGTCAAACTTCGGCCACAAGGCTACGTGCCTTGAACCTTAGATTCATCAGTATGTCAAGGATCCCGATCATTCCATGTCGACCCACCTTCGTGTGATGGGAAACATGATTAGGGATATGAAGGCTGCTGGAGTTGACCTTACTGATGAGCAACAGGTCCTAGCAGTGATTCGTTCACTGCCTGACCCTCAGTGGAGTCAGATGAAGCTCTTGATGACTCATAGTGAGCACATCAAGACTTTTGAGGATATTGCTCGTCACCTTGAGCTAGAGGCTGAGCGAATTGAGACTTCCCTTCCTTCGGCCTATGTGGTTACTGATGGGTCTTCGAGGCCCAAGAAAAAGAAGGAAAGGCACGTAACAGGAGTGCTCAGGGATATAAAGGAAAAACTGTGGCCAAACCTAAGAGAGGACGTCGAGGGGGCAAGAGAGATGTGACAAAGATTAAGTGCTACAACTGTGGAGCAAAGGCCACTTTGCTCGTGATTGCACTGAGCCAAAGAAGGTAAGCTCCATATTAAAGCTCTCTCTATGTTTGTTCATATGCATTAGTTGCTGACACTCTCCCCGATTGGATTGTAGATTCGGGAGCGAACAAACATATAGTGCGAGATCGAGCTGGTTTTGTGGATTTTCACCGGATACCTGTCAATACCCAGTTTGTCATGCTTGGGAATGGTCTGCGTGAGCAGGTTTTGGGTGTAGGAGCATATCGTGTTACGCTTCGCTTCGTGACATGTGTTGATCCTACATGACGTTTTGTATGTCCCAACTATCCGGTGTAATCTTTGTTCTGTTCTTGCCCTGTTGGCACTTGGTTACACTTTTAGTTTTTCTGGTGACCGTATGTCAGTCTATCTGATGGTGTTTTATCCTTTTGTGGATATTTGTCACAAGGGTTCTTTAGACTTGATGTTGAATTGTGTGCTTCTTATTCCTCTTTTCTTGTGCTTCTATTCCTGCCTGTGATGATAGTTTTCTTTGGCATGCCGACTTGGTCATGTGGGCCAAGATAGGATGGCAGAATGGCTAAAGCTGGGCTATTGGGCCCTCTTACCAAGATAAGTCTACCTGTGTGAGTCTTGTCTAGCAGGAAAGGCAACAAGAAAGCCTTTTGGTAAGGCTACTAGGGCCTCTCATCCATTAGAGCTAGTTCACTCTGATATCTGTGGACCCATGAGTGTCAAGGCGCGACATGGCGCTTCCTATTTCCTCACATTTATAGATGATTTTTGCGATTCGGGTATGTGTACCTGATTTCCCACCGCTATGAAGCGCTGGATTGTTTCAGACGATTTTTAGCTGAGGTAGAAAATCAGAAGGAGAGGTCTTTGAAGACTCTCCGGACTGATAGAGGTCGCGAATATCTATCTGAGCAATTCCAGCGGCTCTGTGAGGAAAAGGGGATACGCAGGCAGCTTACCATTCCTGGGACACCGCAACAGAATGGTGTTGCCGAGCGTCGCAACAGGACTTTACTAGACATGGTTAGGTCGATGATGGCGCAAGCAAATCTTCCAATTAGTTTCTGGGGAGATGCTGTTGACTGCTGCCTACATCCTTAACCGTGTACCTAGTAAAACGGTACCTCCACTCCATATGAGCTATGGTATGGCTTGCAACCCTCTGTGGATCATTTGCACCCTTGGGGCTTAGTAGTGTTGGTCCAGATAGCAACCCAAGAGGGGGGTGAATTGGGTTTTCAAAAATTTAAACTCTTTTGAAAGATAACCCCCAGCGGAAATAAAAACTTAGATTCACAAATTAAAACTGAACAAGCACAAATAGAGAGTTGAAGATAAAGAGACAATCACGGCAAACACAGGAGATTTTATAGTGGTTCGGTGTACCTACACCTACGTCCACTCCCAAGTACCTCTTGGGTCCACACTATAATCAAACTGATTACAGCAGAGTTGTTTTGCAAGCTCACAACTCGAACTTGTTGTTTTTCCGGGTGCACAACGAACCCAGCTGGTTTTCAAGGCTCACCAGCACAAAACCTATCACCACAAGCTAATGCTTGCACAAGGCTAACAGCCTCAACTGAATCAATCACCAGATTGACCCAGCAAACATATTTGTTTTTACAAGATAAATAGCTCCTCCAATGAGCAAATATACAATAATGAAACAATAATAAGAGATTAGGAATCAAAGCCTGATTCGCAGATCTTGGTGGCTTCTTCCTTCTCTTCCTTTGAATGGATCTTCCTTCAATCTTCCTTTGATGCTCTTGAGACTCAGAAGATCAGAAAAACTAGGGCTTCTTCTTCTCTTGAGATTTCTTCGAAATAGAACAACAAAGCTTGGAATCTCTCTCTCTTCTTTTGGGGAATGAGTATGATCTTTCCTTACAAGTTTTCCCTCTTTTCTTTTCTGATGGATTTCAAAGATTTTCTCTATTCTTTTCTTTTTATCTCTCTTGTCTTCTTTTTTCGGATGCAACAAACCCTCTTCTTATAGATCCCGATTAATCATAAATAGTTTGAAACTATCCGTTAGAAACAAGTGTAAGAAGGATTAGATCCATAAATAGCAATAGCCGTTGGGATTAAAAAAGATAAAGATAAAGTTTAGAGTCGTTCTGACAGTTCTGGAGTCGCGTCTGACATTCTGGAGTCGGCTCTAACTTTTCTGGAGTCGGCTCTAACTCGAAATTCTTTAATCCGCTTGATCTGGAGTCGTCTCTGACTTTTCTGGGGTCGACACAAAATTTTTCTGGAGTCGACTCTAACAGTCCGGGAGTCGACTCTAAGTCGTGGCCTAAAAAAATATCATTCTGTCTTTTCTGTTGGAGTCGGCTCTAACAGTCCCGGAGTCGACTCTAAGTCTGTGCCATTTTCTGGAGTCGACTCTGCGATTCCATGTGTCGATCTAATGTCTGCAATCTTACCTTGACATTAGATTCGAACCAGAACTTGATTTGACTCTTGATTTTGATTATCAAATCGACTTATAAGCTGAAAAACTTAATCAAAATCATTAGTAACTTCAAATGTTATACTCAAATAGTTTTGTTAATCATCAAAATCCTC